>CM019167.2:107811875-108062779 GCA_009739505.2 Apolygus lucorum | reverse complement strand
GTGTCTGTCTGTCTGTGTGTCTGTCATGAATTCCTTGTAACGCGCATAACTATACGAAGTTATTGTCCGATTTCTATGAAATTTTCAGGGATTATGCGGATTAGGTTGTAGATGGTCCCCAATGAAGATCATCACCCCAAGACTGATAGTAGCTGCTGCGCACGCGCAAACGTGAATTCCTTGTAACAGCCATAACTTCTACATTTTCCATCCGATTTCAATGAAATTTCCAGGGATGTTACTGAGTAGTGTTTAGATGGTCCCATATGAAAATCATAGAGAATGGTTTTTCATAGAGGGATTCATTCATAGACGGATGGTCCCCTGAGAGAATCTCAAATCCTATTCATTGCATCACTAGGCCTCAGTAGGTCAGACGTAGCGCTTAGAACTGTCCCCCACGGGTCCCGGGTTCGAATCCCAGCCGAGGCTAAGTATTTTTTTGATCCAATCACATACATCTACTCACTTACATTTTTCATCCGAATTCGATAAAATTTTCTAGGATTGTCCAGTTTAGCTTGTAGATGTTCCCCTATGAGGGTAGTGGAAGGTACTTAGAGATTGGTGTTTTGAGATTAACTACTATGAATCGGATCATCTATATAATCAGGTTATGGATACGAGGAAGCTATGTGCCACACCCTCTTGGCAGATGTTTTTGTGATTGTTCTATTTTGAGCCATTTTGGTACTACATTTTAAATAAACTGTACTTACATAATAACACTACTATACCTACTTAATACGAATCCCAGTTGAACTCTTCTATGAGTTTGAATCGACATATCCAACATTTTTGGCCATACTCGGCTACTTGTAACCAACAACTTCCACCATTCAGCAGTCGAATGATGCTTTGAGTGTCCAGCTGACCCGCTCCCAAAAAAATAAACCCGAAACTCGGACAGCATAGGACACACTCCAAGAAAATGGATGAACCGATGAGAATTTCCAAAATTCAAGATTTTTCTTTTTTCTTTGTTTTGGCTGGTGTTACTCATGTCCCACAAATAGCTGAACTATGTTCAAAATTATAGAGTATAGATGTTAAATAAAATCAATCACCCCTTTCATGAAATTATCGCACATACCTCTAGAAGATTTTAATAAGAATTTATAATAGTCTTTTTGGTTTTTGGTATTTTAGTAGATCTGTTAGCGATCCATTGTAGGTAGTCAGCGTCTCCAGCAGTACTAAAACACAACTTGAGTTGAATCGTGATCATTGGTAGCTCTTGCGCATGCGCAAAAGTAATTTCGACGGATTGTTATCAATGATAACATCTCTACTCTACACACTTAATGATAACTTATCATTAAGTGTGTAGAGTAGAGATAGGTACTTGGAGATTGAAGTTTAGTGAATATCAACAGTGGATTGGATCATCTAGACAATCGGGTTGCCTATGTATCTTATTAGAGGAACGTGTTTGCCACACCCTCTTTGTTCCCCTTTTTATTTATGTATATCATTTATTTCTTTTTCTCTTTTCAGGAAAACCTTTTTATTTATATTTCAAACATTTTTATTTATATATTTTATTTATTTATTTATCTTTTTTTCAGGAATACCGACATCACGCTCTCGATGGCATGCCCTTGTACGCATAGGATAAATACTCCTCTTTCGGAAACCGGCTGATAAGTAAGTAAGAAATACGCTATTTTCCTTAGTTCTAACATTGATATTTAATATTTAAAAACACATAATCAATAGGAATATTAAATAATTGGTACTATTTCCGAGACAAATGGTACTGTTAGCTTATATTTTGTAACGACCTCTAAAAGAAGAAACCTTTCAAATTTGATTCAATTCATTTGTTTTTCTGTTTCTTTTTTTTTAGAAACGGGTTTTAAAAAAATATGAGAACCGTCCTTTTCGCCCATTTTGCTTTAATTTGTTGTTGTCCATAATGATTGGCTGAAATCGTATCGCGGTTGCCATCAACCAAAAGCTTCGCACAACTAGACCCCAAATAGAGCCCCAAAATTGGTCCATGGTAACTTAGGAAAGGGGCCATGTACACTTCAACCCGCACAATCTCTGAATATTGTTGGAAAATGTAGAAGTTATTGCTGTTTCAAGGATTTCTCGTATGCGCATGCGCACAAAATACTTTCAATTTGAGGGCCACGATTTCCATAGAGGCCCATCTCCACCCCAACTCGCATAATTCCTGAAAATTTCATCGAAATCAGATGGGAAATGTGGAAGTTATGACTTTAACAAGGAAATACACGTTTGCGCGTGCGCAGCAGCTACTACCAGTCCGGGGGTGATGATTTTCATAGGGGACCATCTACACGCCAATCCAATCCCTGAAAATCTCATCGAAATCGGACAATTATTTCGTATAGTTTTGCCCGATTGAAAATTTCATGTTAGAAATGTTAGAAAAACGCTGCAAATTATTACACAATGGTTTATTATTTTTATATAGATCACTTCTCTGCAAAGCCACCAACCATCCAACATTAAGAAGAACATCGATCGCATTTCGGTCATCTAAAATTTGAACGGAGATTAGGCCTCTTTTGCGATTCACACTCGTATTTCTGATTTTAAATTCACGTAGGGAGCGAACGGTTTGTCCTACAGAGCTCCGCGTGGTCTCAAAAAATTCTATAGAATCTTAAATTGAAGGAAAAACAATACCTTTATATCAAAATTTTTTGGGTTAGGGCGTTTTCAAAATTTCAAAATTCATTTTGGAACCCTTAGAACTGACCTACATCAACCAAAATCTTCGGGGCACAACTAGACCCCAAATGGAGCCTACATACCAAATTTCATCAAAATCGGTCAATGGTAAGTGGCAAAAGTGCCGCGTACAGCGGACGGACGGCCAAATTTTGGTTTATTATTTTCAATAATGAACCTTTGGAATCGACCAAGAAAAAAATTTTTTTTTTAACACCCCCTCAAAATTTGATGGTTTACGTTTTAAGGTACGTAGAATCCAAAAATCGAATAAAAATTTGGCCGTCCGTCAGCCGTACGCCGTCCGCCGTACGCGGCACTTTTGCCACTTAGCATTGACCGATTTTGATGAAATTTGGTATGTAGGCTCCTAAGATTTTATAGAATTTTTAGAATTTTTTGAGACCACGCGGAGCTCTGTAGGACAAACCGTTCGCTCCCTACGAGAATTTAAGATCAGAAACACGAGTGTGAATCGCAAAAGAGGCCTAATCTCCGTTCAAATTTTAGCTGACCAGTGATAGTGATCTATATAAAAATAGTAAACCTTTGTGTAATAATTTGCATCGTTTTTCTAACATTGGCGGAATTGGGAGTCCTCTCCCGTTCGTAGGCATGCTCACTGAGAGGAAGAGTACCTATAGGCAGCAGCACGGTAATCACGGTTTCTTTATTATAACCTAAACAAATAACTACGTAACAAGAAAAAATGGAATCGTAACTATTATGTTTCATCAAAGTAGCATCACTGCCTTCATTAGTGGGCATTTGCTGTCTTTATTGCCATAACTACTGAGTGACTACCTCCAATGGGTTTTACTGAACCCGCAAGTACAATGTACGTCTTCGTTAACTCTCTCGCAGAGATTCTTTAAAATCTTCCAATCACTTCCAATCTTCGAAATCTATCGTTCCGTTACTCAAAGCTATCCAAAATAATGAGAAAACGACGCGCAACCTTCTGATAACAGGTAGATTAATCAGGCACATCTCTCCTCAAGGTACCCTTCACCTACCTTGGGTTGAGGAAGCTCAAGCCCCTTCCTCTACTCGAAATATCTCGACCGAAGTCGTCTATGAATACAGTTTGAGGACGCATTCGAGGATGCCTTGAAATGTGGCGACTATGAATAGCTTAAGGAGTTGTTAGGCCTCCTTGGCTTCCTCCAGACCCTCCTCGACTTGGAGGATGAATCCGGCCTTAACCTTGGCTAACTCAATAACTCGAGGAGGAGAGGACTGCTCAAGGCATACTTTGGAGGAGTCCTCCAACTTGAGTCATGAATGACTTTGAATTCCGCCCTTAGACTGGTCCCTGCTAGCGGTCTCCCCCCCCCCCCCCCCCACACACCTCTGGTTTTCGGAAGATTGTAGTTTCGGTTTTCTCGCAAGAGTGCCGTACCTACATGTGTTCCTTGAATTGTGGTTGAAATACCGGTATTGAAGAAAACATTGTGTTCCTTCCACAGAAAGTGAAATTTACTTCGTATTTAATACGAAGCTTGCGCTACTGTTTGCAATCCCGGGCACAATAATCTGTAAACATGTTCGGCCGAAACAAAGAACCAAAACAACATACATATAGGTATGTGTGGTACACTCATCTCACCTTCCCTCGCAAAATGGCGTCCACAGAATAATACGCGACCAAACGTGTTTGTTTTACAACAAAGGCCAGTTTCAGACCATTAGTCAGGGCAACGGTGTTTTCGGTCATTCTCACCAGCAAGGAACCTGAATAAATAAATAATATTCCCTCTGCCGACATGTCCGGTCGGAGGTGCGTGTCGATATTATTCCACGGCTTTCGGGAAATATGTTGGTTCCTGGCTTTGAGAGAGCATTATTTGATGTTTGATTCAGGTCGTCCCTTGTGCAGGGGTTACCACAGGAGGATAGTGGGTTGGAAAGAAGAACATGGTTGGAAGACAGTCTGAAATTTCATTAAAAAGAAACAGAACTCACAATAATGGGGTTCCGGTGGGACTCGAATCTAGTTCAGTGTCAGTTGAACATCGGGTGTCACTGGTGGGAATTGTGGTTGTTTACCTGTCACCTATTCTATTTCTTTTGCCCTATATGTATGATTTACTCCACGGGTTGAAGAAATCGAAATTGGGATGAAGTTGTAAAAGAATTACCTTAAGAATAAGGCTTTATTCGACATAAAAATGGGCACAATAATAATTTCATGAACATCCAAATCAGGCCGGACCATAATTATGGTTGTTTAAATATAATAACTAGAACCGAAATGAGAAAACCTAACTAAATAAACGGATTGTCCCATTTTGGTTTATTATTTTTATTATTTTTATAATGAACCTTTAGAATCGACCAAGAAAAGGTTTCAAGGTACGTAGAATCCAAAAATCGAATAAAACGCTGCAAATTATTACACAATGGTTTATTATTTTTCTATATAGATCACTCGTCTGCAAAGCCACCAACCATCCAACATGAAGAAAAACATCGATCGCATTTCGGTCAGTTATAATTTGAACGGAGATTAGGCCTCTTTTGCGATTCACACTCGTGTTTCTGATTTATCGTACGTCCAACCCTTAAATTCTCGTAGGGAGCTAACGGTTTCGGGAAAATCTAATAATATAAAACGCCAACCGTACGTACGTACGTTTGTCGCCCGAACGTGGGGGTCCCGGGTTCGATTCCAGGCCGCGACATCAAATTTTTTTTTTACATATCTACAATTTTGATTTATTATTTTCAATAATGAACCTTTGGAATCGACCAAGAGAAAAATTTTTTTAACACCCCCTCAAAATTTGATGGTTTACGTTTCAAGGTACGTAGAATCCAAAAATCGAATGAAAATTTGGCCGTCCGTCCGCCGTACGCCGTACGCGGCACTTTTGCCACTTAGCATTGACCGATTTTGATGAAATTTGGTATGTAGGCTCCATTTGGGGTCTAGTTGTGCCCCGAAGATTTTGGTTGATGTAGGTCGCTTCTAAGGGTTCAAATTTGAATTTTGAAATTTTGAAAACGCCCTAACTAAAAAAATTTTGATATAAAGGTATTGTTTTTCCTTCAATTTAAGATTCTATAGAATTTTTAGAATTTTTTGAGACCATGCGGAGCTCTGTAGGACAAACCGTTCGCTCGCTACGAGAATTTAAAGTTTGGACGTACGATAAATGAGAAACACGAGTGTGAATCGCAAAAGTGGCCTAATCTCCGTTCAAATTATAGCTGACCGAAATACTATCGATGTTTTTCTTTATGTTGGATGGTTGGTAGCTTTGCAGACGAGTGATCTATAGAAAAATAATAAACCATTGTGTAATAATTTGCAGCGTTTTTTGCCCGCTTTTAGTAGGCTTTTCAGCTAGTTTAAAATAATAAACCAAAATGAGAAAACCTAACTAAATAAACGGATTGTCCCATTTTGGTTTATTATTTTCAATAATGAACCTTTGGAATCGACCAAGAAATTTTTTTTTTTAACACCCCCTCAAAATTTGATTTACGTTTCAAGGTACGTAGAATTCAAAAATCGAATAAAAATTTGGCCGTCCGTCCGCCGTACGCCGTACGCGGCACTTTCCCCACTTAGCATTGACTGATTCTGATGAAATTTGGTATGTAGGCTCCATTTGGGGTCTAGTTGTGCCCCGAAGATTTTGGTTGATGTAGGTCACTTCTAAGGGTTCAAAAATTAATTTTGAAATTTTGAAAACGCCCTAACTCAAAAAATTTTGATATAAAGGTATTGTTTTTCCTTCAATTTAAGATTCTATAGAATTTTTAGAATTTTTGAGACCACGCGGAGCTCTGTAGGACAAACCGTTCGCTCCCTACGTGAATTTAAGGGTTGGACGTACGATAAATCAGAAACACGAGTGTGAATCGCAAAAGAGGCCTAATCTCCGTTCAAATTGTAGCTGACCGAAATGCGATCGATGTTTTTCTTCATGTTGGATGGTTGGTGGCTTTGCAGACGATTGATCAATATAGAAAAATAATAAATCATTGTGTTATAATTCGCAGCGTTTTTCTCTGGCAATTATTGTTCGATTTTGATGATTCCAGCGGCAATCTTGTAGTCTTTCAATTCTCTAGACTGCTGCGCTAATGAATTTCGAAAATCCTTAAAAATTTAAAATTTAGGTACAACTTTTAAAGTTTGATCCCATGTAATTTAGGGAAATACTAACCCGAAATGAGGAACGAACGGCGACCGACTGAGACCCCCTTAACGGGACGTTATAGTCTGGTATATTATGAAAGACCTTGAAATATCTTATTAGTTTTATTCCTGACTCAAACATTTCTCAATGTGACAGTTGAATCAATTGAGGGGGTCTCAGTCGGTCGCCATTCGTTCCTCGTTCCAGGAACGAGCCGAACGCCGTTCGTATCTCTCGCAAGAACACGCGCTCAAAGTTTAAAAATTGTACCTAAATTTGATATGTTCAAGGATTTTTGAAATTCATTAGTGCATCTACCTAAGAAATTGAAAAACTAAAAGATGCCGCTGGAATCATCAAAATCGACCAATAACTGCCTTCAGTTATAATTGAATTCAGTTAGTGAATAAACGAGTTTTCCCATTTTGGTTTATTATTTTCAATAATGAACCTTTGGAACTGACCAAGAAAAAAATGTTTAACCCCCATTTGTTTAAAATTTGTGTTCCGGAACGAGGAACGAACGGCAACAGACTGAGACCCCCTTAACGATCAAATTCTTATGTACCAAAAACACCATTCACCATTCATCAACAATTCTTTCTCTGTGAACATCCTTGGTCAAAGATATTTCTTCCCAAATTCACCCAAAAAATCTCGCTACTCGGAACCTCCCCTTCTGGTTCCAATTTAGAAACTCACATTTCCCCCCGTTGGAATGCACGTGAGGTAGATTTTATCGAAATAAACCTGCCAACTGAAGAAGCGGTTGAATATTTCACAGGAACAAGCGTGCTGGTCAGCCACAGTCTGTACGGGTTCACCAGTTCATGATGTTTTTCCCCTTCATCGACGAGGTTTTTGACGCTAATAAGATAAATAAAGTGCTCTCCCCACCACTTGGCTGAGAAAGGTTTTATTAAGAGGCTCAACTGCCTCACATTTATTTCCATCGAAGGGTTGTCCTTTTCACAAAAATGTCGGAAGTTCAGCTGTTGTTATCGGTAGGTTTAGAGTTTTTTTCAAGTTTGTGACTCCAAATTAGTTGTAGACTAATTCGTAGGTATACTCTGATTCTTGTGTCTGGAGGTTTATAGTACCCGGAATTTTAACAACTTACATTTTAAAACATATTGTTTAGTAGGTAATGCATGCATTCCAGGGGACGTCCCATTCGATAAGTATTGGATCAGTTTAACCAGTTGTTAAGCGATAAGACTGTATAGTGACACCCCTCCCCCCCACCATTATAAACCATAACATTTCTAGCGGCATGGGAACCTCGAATCTGAAGAGCATTTTAAAATCCATGATCTACGACACCCAACATGCGAATTCGAGTTCACCCCCCCCCCTCCCCCACCGCCACCACCAATGGTGCCAGTCTGGCACCAAAGCAGAAATACCTCGTAACATTGAACTTTCATCTATTAGGTTTAGTAGGCAGTCCGTCGAATGTCACATCCGTATTCAAGGTGAAACACCAAAAAACCCAAGAAATATGAGGTTTATGGTGCCCTGGCACCATGGTGGCACCACTTTCAGTTCCATGGTGGTACAGAAAGTAATTCATGCAAATCCTAAGGTATAATGAGAATTTTTCCTCAATTTCAAAGCTTGGATACAATTAGTTAGCAATAAAGGAACCGAAATATTGAAAAATTGGATATTTTGTGAATATTATCCCCCCACCCATCTGATCGAGGTCGAACTGAAAATTACGAAATTGGATGTGCTAAGAAAGTGGGGAGATGGTTTTCAAAGGGGGCCACCCTAATCCATAGGCCAACCTGTACAATCCCTGAAAATTCATTGATATTGGGGACGATGATTTTCTCAGGTTTCATGTGCACGCCAACTCGCACTACTCATCATGTTGAGTTTCAAGTCAGTCATTCGGGCTGCCTTAGCAACCAAGAATCAAACAATTTCGTTATGAATATGAGGGCTGCTCTCTTTTCGTTTCTTTAAATAGAGTTTCGTGTTGTACTCAGTTGTCCTTCATCTGCAACCAATGAAGGCACCCACAACTTTCGGATAGCGATGTTATTGATCATTTATAATATTATTGGAGAAGCCACGTTCCCAAAATATTTGCAAAATAATTAGCAACTCACGTTATTGATTTTGGTTTATTATTTTCAATAATGAACCTTTGGAATCGACCAAGAAAAAAAAAAATTTAACACCCCCTCAAATTTGATGGTTTACATTTCAAGGTACGTAGAATCCAAAAATCGAACAAAAATTTGGCCGTCCGTCCGCCGTACGCCGTACGCGGCACTTTTGCCACTTAGCATTGACCGATTTTGATAAAATTTGGTATGTAGGCTCCATTTGGGGTCTAGTTGTGCCCCGAAGATTTTGGTTGATGTAGGTCACTTGTAAGGGTTCCAAAATCAATTTTGAAATTTTGAAAACGCCCTAACTCAAAAAACGTTGATATAAAAGTATTTTTTCCTTCAATTTAGGATTCTATAGAATTTAAAAAAATTTTTGAGACCATCTGGAGCTCTGTAGGACAAACCGTTCGCTCACTACGAGAATTTGAAGTTTGGAAGTACGATAAATCAGAAACACGAGAGTGAATCGCAAAAGAGGCCTAATCTCCGTTCAAATTAAAGCTGACCGAAATGCGATCGATGTTTTCCTTCATGTTGGATGGTTGCTGGCTTTGCAGACGAGTGATATATACAGGGTGTAACGGTTTAGGTCGTACCACCGGCCAGGGTTCGATTCTACAACTAATTTGTGACTTTTTTTGTCTCATGACTTTTTTTTCTTAACCCCCTTAAAATCGGACTTTTTCCACTATTAAGATTTTTTTCGTATTTTCGACCTTACGCCATTAAAACAGCCATAACTCTCTTGTTTTTCAGTCAAAATTCAAATGTAATTATACCGTTGGAAAGAGCGTTAAATTCTCTATCTCCCTAGTGTTAAATGAAACTTTTCAAAGAAAACTAAGATGTTGAAAAATGAGCTCGAATAGTAAAATCTCGAAAATCTCGGAAATTTTTCGTTTTTTCAAACGTTCGTAACACTAACTGAAACTGCCGGTTAAGTTCTCACTGTAACCCTAAAAGTTGACTCAAAATCTCAGCTTTCCAACGGTATGGTCATAAAATTGTTTACAGTGGACTAATGGTGTAAAATCCTCGTTCCCGTGCCAAAAACCGTGGATCTTCCAGTAAAAATCGACGTTTTTCGCGAAAGACATTTTTGCTCTAAAATGAGTTAGACAGCCATCTTTTCGTACTTTGTCTCACTGAGTCAAATGATGACACAAGACTTATCGAAATGACATAAATCCCCTTTGTTAGTGACACGCACAGAACACAAGACATGAACAGCATAGTCAGCCGGTTACATACCCTTGAAATCACGTTTTTGGAAGCTACGCGCCTATGTGGGAACCGCCGCTGGTATTCCCGTACAGCTTCACTGGCGTTTTGGTTTGTGAAACCATAAACCAGCAGCATATCAGCATACTCTTGATTGGAAAAAGTTGCTATGATACAAATAGATGTGTAGGCAGGTCACGAACTGATCACTGATCAGATAACTAATCTGATGTTCGAAACCTAGTGTTATTATGAACAGGGTGGTTTGATATCAGTGACTGCTTTTTCGATAAGTCTTATGTCATCATTTGACTCAGTGAGACAAAGTACGAAAAGACGGCTGTCTAACTCATTTTAGAGCAAAAATGTCTTTCGCGAAAAACGTCGATTTTTACTGGAAGATCCACGGTTTTTGGCACGGGAACGAGGATTTTACACTATTAGTCCACTGTAAACAATTTTATGACCATACCGTTGGAAAGCTGAGATTTTGGGTCAACTTTTAGGGTTACAGTGAGAACTTAACCGGCAGTTTCAGTTAGTGTTACGAACGTTTGAAAAAACGAAAAATTTCCGAGATTTTCGAGATTTTACTATTCGAGCTCATTTTTCAACATCTTAGTTTTCTTTGAAAAGTTTCATTTAACACCAGGGAGATAGAGAATTTAACGCTCTTTCCAACGGTATAATTACATTTGAATTTTGACTGAAAAACAAGAGAGTTATGGCTGTTTTAATGGCGTAAGATCGAAAATACGAAAAAAATCTTAATAGTGGAAAAAGTCCGATTTCAAGGGGGTTAAGAAAAAAAAGTCATGAGACAAAAAAAGTCACAAATTAGTTGTAGAATCGAACCCTGGCCGGTGGTACGACCTAAACCGTTACACCCTGTATAGAAAAATAAAAAATAATAAACCATTTTGTAATAATTTGCAGCTTTTTTAGAATGTTCCAAAACGTATTTCGGTGAACAAAAAACGCATAAAAGTCCCTGCTAACAATTTTGAATCTATTTCAGTAGCCAAATTTTCTTCGAAAATTCGCTAGAACTAGACAATTCAATGATTGGTGAGCATCTGAGGAATGTTATATGACGAATTAAGTTATTCCACTCAGCCACAAATTAATATTGGTTTGTTATTTCAATAATGAACCTTTGGAATCGACCAAGAAAAAATTTTTAACCCCCCTCAAAATTTGATGGTTTACGTTTCAAGGTACGTAGATTCCAAAAATCGATTAAAAACTTGGTCGTCCGCCGGCACTTTCCTTAGTTCTCATGTACCGATGAAATTTGGTATATGGGCTCCATTTGGGGTCTAGTTGTGCCCCGAAGCTTTTGGTTGGTTCACTTCTAAGGGTTGAACAGTACGGGTTGAAATTTCAAAAACGCCCTAGCTCGTAAAATCTCGATATAAAGGTATTGTGCTTTCATCAATTTAAAGTAGTATTGAATATTTAGAACCGAATGAGACCACCCAGAGCTCTGTAGGACTAACCGTTTACTCCCCATGAGATCTTAAGAGTTGATATATCAGAAACACGAGTGTGAATCGCAAAAGAGGCCTAATCACCGATAAAATTTTAACTGACCAAAATGCGATCGTTGTTCGTTTCTTTGACTTCAGTTTTGCGTCCTTAGTTTAGCAACCAGTAATCAAATTTCCTCATGAAGGCACCCCAACTCCCTGTTTCTTCGAATTGAGGGTGAAACGTTGATTTCTTAAAAAAAAACCGTGCTCTTTGCTGGCGAGTGATCTAGAAAGAAAAATAATAAACCTTTTTGTAATAATTTGCAGCGTTTTGTGAAACTGATATCGACAGACGTTTACTTACTGAGTACTTTTTCGCATAAGTGTAAGTCACAGCTATCGAGTGTCTGAAAGTATATAACTTCAAAATTTGCTTGAGTTTAAAAATTGTTCTAGATTAACATATTTATAAAACATTAATTATTCTAGATTAGATTATTTATCAGCTATAATAGTAGGTAGTACCTATGGTCGGTAGGTACTGATAATGACAAAGCCGTGTTCTTTGCAGACGAATGATCTAGAAAGAAAAATAATAAACCTTTCTGTAATAATATGCAGCGTTTTTTAGGTCAGTGTTCATCTTTTCGAAGATCATTGATTGTTAATAAATGCAGCAGTCACAAATCGGGATAATAAGTTTAAATCCGAACACTTTTGAACTTTTTATTTCCTGGACGCTGACCCTAAAAATTCCGATGCCGCAAGTAACGTGTCCGTAAAAGAACAATTTGTGAAATAGCATGCCAACATACAAATTAATGAAAACAGGCAACTCTACTCACTGTCAGTTTTCATTCTTCTTCCTTGTATCATCCAACGTGCATCTTCTTTAAATTCATTCTCCAACAGAAAACACGACGGAAAATAAAGTTGATGGCAACTCGCTCTTTGATTAATTCTATTATTATTTCCTAGTTCGGTCTTCACCAGTTGGCTAAAAATCTCAAGCACATAACTCTGATGTAAATGAGAGAGACAGCACCGACTATGATGATCGCACTGCCAGTCAGCCAGAATGCTGAATAGAGCAAAACTGCTTTGCTCAAGACCGTCGAGTGACCGAAGGTTTTGTCAGGGCAACCTGAGTTCAATTGTTCCAGCGATGTTGCGTCCTCCGAGAACTTTCGCTGTCGAAATTCGTACTCGTTCCTTTCTATTTCACCACGCTGGTGAGCCACCCTCAAAGCGTCCAATTCAGTGAGGTCCGTTGGGGTGTACACTTCGTAACTACTAACGAGAGGGTTCAAATAACAAGACACCACATTCACGTTTGGCTTGGAACAGAGTTTCTGGTAAAATTGATAGTTTGGGTGAGTCTCAACTGCTCCTAGCCGTAGAACGATGTGCGCGAACATATCGAGATCGTCTATAACATCCTCGTACGGTGAAGTCAGATTCCTGTCATGAAGGGTCAGTCCGAATATGCCGTGGTATTTGTACAGGTGGAACTGGGTCGAGTACTCCTGGAACCCCGCGGCGCAAACCAGCATTGGGATTTCGCTTATGACGTTCCCCCAACTCCGTGTAGAGGCTATGGAATAAAATTCTCTAGCCAGCTCGCACGGCTCATACACCTTCGCGCAAACCGTATGAATCAGAACCATCGTGATACAAAAGGACGCGATCATTCTGCCGGCTTTCGATGCAATCGCGCTCAAGTGTCGGACTGCCCGGGAATCAAGGCGATGGGCAGCAAGAAACCAGAAACCACTTTCTGCTGAATTAGCGCTGTGAGTGGAAGGGCTGACGTCAACGCAAGTAGACAGGCACGACATAATCCGTCAGGCCTCCCTGTCAACTCCACGGTGGGTTGCCGCCAGGGTGGCACCTTCTATCCCTGTAAATCGCTATTTCCAGCGGGTTTCGCACCTCTCATCTCCGCGACACTCCTTTACTCCCAATTTTCTTAAACTCACAAAAAACGTGAGATGGAAAGTATTGATTAATCTCCGAATACATCTGATCTGACCTACTTTTCCACTTCAATGTGATGAAAAAATATGAGAACGTATGTTTCAGTTTTGAAAAAATCCACTAATTTGCGACTAATAATTACTAATAATGTCATTAGCGAATATTCAAGGAAAATGAAGCTATTGCAATGGCCTCAAAATTTTTGGAATGGACTTTTTCGAAAAAATTTTACACTGAAATCCGTTTCGGAACATTCTGAAACGATCCCTGTCCAAAAACTATATATCATTTTGTTTTGTTTGAAAGTTTGTCCAAAAACTATATATCATTCCTTCGATAACTTGAGTAATTATTTAGAAATTTTTTTTTTTTTACTTTTCGCCAAAATGTTCGTAACAATAAACAAAAGGACAAGTTCGTTAGGCAGAAATTTTGGACAATCCAAAGTGGTTCAAATTTCAAAAAAAGTCCAAAAAAACGGGTTTCCCCTTTTTTATGGTTAATACCGTCACAATCATGGTAATAAATGGTATATTCGGATTCAGCATAAAATTTCTGATATCAATGAGTTTTCAAAAATGAAAATTGTCCAGAAATTAAGAAAAGTATTTATTTATTTATATATTTAATGAATACGTGCGTACATTTGTTGTACCCAGAAATGCAGTAGCCGTGTGGGTACTCTATGAGTTCGTAGAGACGAGTAGAACATGAATATGGACTCCCAACATCTTCAAAGCATACCCAGTTGTGACGTTCATATTAGGCGGAAGACCTGACCCCTGAGTGAATGAAGAGGAGGGGAGTTCATCGGTCCTGTGATAGAGCGTAAGGAAGGATACGAGTCTTTTCTTGGCCCTCGTAATTACGCGACCGGTAAACACCTTTCGTCTCGTTATCGCGACCCGTCCGACATCGCTTCCCTTTTCTATTCCGGCCCGATCCCTCTCGATTATTGGTAAGTTTTACTAAATAAATCCTCCTTTTGCCCGCCTTACATTTGATTTTCATTCTCCCTTCTCCCGCACCTCATATGGTAGCAGATAATAGGTAAAAACTTAATTGTTTACCCACGGACCCTATTTCTATTTGATGCCATTTCAACCTGTATTTCAATAGTTGCCCGCCCCGATCAGCACCTGTCAAACAAGCCTTCCAATTGTTTATCTGGTCACCAATAGATCGCACGCCACTTGCCTACTCTTGCTTCTTCCATATCCATCAACTATTTCTCAATAAATTACCTTTTGTCCCCACTTAACTATTTGTTCCCCCAATCTTTTTAATTCAATAAAATCTCTCAATTAAAATCCCGAATGCCCAGCTAAAAGTAGGTACCCTTTCATTTTTTCAGTTTTCCCCAAATATCAATTCATTACCTACCTACTTACAAATATTGTCATTCTTTTCTTCTTGATTCATTATTTCTTATTATTCCTTTTCAATATTTATTTATATGCCATTGATCAAAACACCGAATCAAACCAGTAACACTTTCCCTATTCAATTTTTCAATTGAACCACCATTAAATAACATTGTCAAGTTACCAACTGAGGTCCTCAATTTGATAAATTGCGCACTACATTTTGGAACCAATACACACTTCCACCCCATCTGCCATTAAACCAACAATTTCCTTGTATGTAATTAATTCCAATTGATACAAAGTCATATATTCCTAATCCCAAACATTCAACTTAGAAAAACCAACCGAATAACCAACCCTACTTCTCACAAATGGCCACGGTAAATCCCCCAACAAACGAAACAATGGAATTCTGTGATGTATGTGACACTCCACTCCCCGATGATCAGCAAGCCAACCCAATTTTTTGCAGTTTCTGTATTAGAACCTTCCACCCCCACTGTGTGAATATAACTTACAGAAATTGGAAAAAATTACCCTTAGACCGTAAGTCAGCTTACAAGTGTCCAGAATGTAAATTAACCAATTCCAATAACAAAACACCACAAGCCTCACCACCAATCGATCCCACACGACAGTACAACCTACCTGATTCCATCACACAACAGCTAAGCAAGATGCCCCCCTTTTACCATGACAACTCTGAATCAGCTTATCGCTTCATATTAGAATTGTCCAAATTGACCAAGTTAGCCCCTGATTTATTCCCCAACATTATCCAGGCCTTAGCACTCCAACCTCGCTTCACATACATAACAGATTACGTTATGTCAGTTACTCCATCAGCGATATCCTACCCAGCATTTATAGAAAAATTCAGGGAGGATTTCTTCACTGCCCCAGCCCTAGCCCTACTACAACACAAATATTTATACCGCCCCCAGGCCCCCACAGAAACATTCCGCACATATGTGCAAAATATAGCAGCCACTGCGGACATTCTGGGAACCCTACAAGATGAAGCAGCATTGGTCGACGTCATCTTGGTTGGTTTGAATGTCAATACACGCACCCAACTAATTTTTTCCACCAAACCAACGACAAGAGCAGAATTAGACGCTCTAGTTTCCCTTGCCCAAACACAGGATCAACTGCGCAGATTACATCTATCTGTTTCTGAGCCAAAACCCACAACCACACAACGACCAATGGCCTATAAGCGTTTAAATCGCCCCAATCGCAGCAGGCCACCACCGCTCATGTCTCTGAACATAGACCCACCGTCCAATGCCCCCACCATGGACCAGGAAAACTGACAACACTGCCAATGCAGCAGGTAATTGGCAGTGCTCCAGAATCTTCGACACAAACCCTCACATCCCTTTTTAGTCACACAACTATCAACCCCCCACTTCTCCCAATAGCCTTAGCCTCCACTCCCACCAACATGCTATTGGATACTGGAGCTTCAATCTCCGCCTTAAATTGGGGCTATTTTAACAATACCATCCTATCCAAATCTATTCGACCAGTGCAGTGCCCACCACTCTCCCTCACAGTAGGTAATGGTGAGCTAGTCACAACTCGATTCACTGTGACCCTGCCAGTCACAGTTGGGTCTCAACGTTGGGAACACACCTTCTACTTACTAGACCAGCTCCCTCATGATGTACTGGGTGGCTTGGACTTCTTCAAAAAGACGGGCCTCCGGTACGATGCTGCCACCACCACAGTAGCCTTCCCCCCTCACCATGTACCCATTCCCCTACAATCACAACCCCAAAAAACCCCTTCCACCCGCCTAACTGTCTTAGAGCGACTCGATTGTAACTTCACGGATCAATTGCAGCGAGAGTACTCTAACGTACTGACAGACAGATTGGGAAGGACCCACCTGCTAGAGCACACTGTAAAACTGCGCCACGATGCAGCCCCCCCCCAAACCATGCCCAACTTACCATGTATCTCCAGCCCTCCAAAAAGTAATGAGGGCAGAGATAAACAAGCTTCTCGACTTGGGAGTAATCACACCCACCCTCAGCCCTAGTGTTTCTCCTTGTTTCCTTGTCCCCAAGAAACGAATAAACCCAACGGACCCCCAAAATTATAGGCTCGTGGTGGACATGAGAGAACTCAACTCCCGAATAGATGCAGTCGACTACCCCATTCCCACAATCCCTAACCTACTCATGCACCTCAATGGGGCAACAGTATTTACCCTTATAGATTTTAACTGTGCTTACCATCAGATCCCCGTCACTGCTGAAAGCCAACCACTCCTCACATTCCAATGCCCCTTTGGCACTTACTCATACAACCGTATTCCCTTCGGTTTGAAAGTAGGAGGCCAACTCCTCAGCTCGCTCATGGAGCAAATTTTTGGGGATATCCATGGTGTTTATGTCATCTGGTATCTGGATGATCTCCTAATATACAGTACGACGGAGGCATTGCACCACCAACATATTAGGGAAGTCCTATCCCGTATACAGGCAGCCGGCCTCACAATAAACCCCCAAAAATGTAAGTTCAATACAAACCGACTTGAGTTTCTTGGGCATACCATTGAAAATGGTCGGGTCACTATCAGTGATGAACGACTCCATGCCCTCAAGTCCATACCCACTCCTACAACGGTTAAACAGCTATCTCAGTTCCTGGGAGCAGTAGCATTCTTTTCTGCCTTCATTCCTGATTTTGCCACGATAGCCGTCCCACTCCACCGTTTACGGAAGAAAAATGTACCATTCCATTGGTCTGAGGAGTGCGCTTCAGCATACAACCAACTCCTCCAGCGGTTGCAGACTCCCCCCGTCCTCTGGTTACCCGACTGCTCACGCCCCTTCCACATTTTTACTGATGCCAGCCAGTATGCCCTAGGATGTGTATTGGCACAACAGGAAGGCAACACCTTTAATGCAGTCTCCTATGCAGGTAGGAAACTCGAGGACCGCGAACGAAAGTATTCCACTTATGAATTGGAGTTCGCAGCAGTATTGCTAGCCGTCCTAAAGTTCCAACAATACCTAGGACACACCCATTTCCACTTACACACTGATGCAAAAGCCATCACCACCCTCTCTTCTATGAAGAACGCCTCCCCCCGTGTAGCCCGTTGGGTGGCCACACTATATCAATTTAATTACACCCTCCACCACCTCCCCGGTAAACAAAATAGCATAGCAGACTATTTATCCCGCAATTGCGAGGAACGGTCAACCATACCACTGGACGATCTCACCAGTGATGCAACGCTCATACCACTACTTGCTACTCTGCAATCATACCCTGCTGTCTACACTAAACTCCCCATCCACCAACAGGAGGATAACGAACTCCGCCCAAAAATTACAGCCCTACGCTCAGGAGCCACAATCCCCAACTACACCCTCCGGGAAGGAATATTATTTTACCAACTACCTCTTGGAGGAGACCGACCAGTACTACCTTCAAGCTTGTTCGACCTGGTGTTCCACTACTGTCACGACTCAGCACTCGGCTCACATGCAGGAGTGACACGAACAACAGAAAGAATAAAATCCTATTTCTATTACCCCAAATTACATGCCAAGGTTCGAGAGCGAGTCGCTGCGTGTTTGGTCTGTGCTCGATCCAAATACGCACAGGTCACTTATGGGACCCAAAGCTCCACAGATGCGACTCATCCCATGCAACTTCTTTACCTCGACGTAGCCGGCCCATTACCCCGAACTCGTTCACAACATACCCATATATTAATTGCCATTGATGGGTTCTCCCGATATACCTACCTTATACCCCTGAAAAAACACACATCTGAAACTATAATCGCAGCCTTACAGACATACATCTTCGCAACAGTAGGGTATTGCCAGACAATCTGTGCTGACAACGCCTCTGTATTTCGATCCAACAATTTCAAGGAATTCCTACTCTCCCATGGAATTCAGATGCACCATACACCCCCATACTATCCCAATCCCAACATGGCTGAGCGCCAAATACGGACCTTAAAAACAATCCTAACGGCCTTCCATGCAACAGACCAAACACGATGGGACATCAATCTCCCTTTCTTCCAACAAGGTCTCAATTCGGTAAAACACTCTAGCACCAAATACACCCCAGCACGCCTTTTCTTGGGTCGTGAACTGCTAACTCCCCTTCATCTTGTGTGGGACCTACCCCTCCCAACTTCCACAAACCCAGCCACACAGCATGAAACATGGAGCCAAGCACTACATAACATTCAGAATGCGCGCCAACACCGAAAACTGTATTATGACCAACGGCATACCCCCCACACCTTCCCTCTAGGAGCCACAGTTGTCATTAAACAATACACATTAAGCTCCAAAATTAATAATGTTAATGCCAAACTGGCTTACAAATATTCCCAACCCTACAAAGTGACTGGGACCCCATCCCCAGTCACATATCAGCTGACCAACATGGTGGACCCCCATGACATTAAGGTCCAACACGTTAGTCAGCTGAAATCCTTCCACCCTGTAGACCAATCAGTAGCAGTTACTCTACTCGTGAACCCCCCTGTTTCAGAAATGGACCCCGACCGCGAAGAGGAGGAACTGCTGCTCCAGACCAAACCCCTCAAATGAAAACCCACCCAACTAACAAAATTCCCCCCACCCCCCACCTATCAGTGCCTTCAAAGGACAATTTAAAAATTCATATTTCAATGTACCTTCCCTTATTGTAATGTACCTACTTGTCATTTCATACAATGTAAATTTTAATTGCTATGTTTTACAATGTAAATAACTTACACCATTGAAGCGCTGTACAATATAATAAGACCATAGGACTAAATGTGCCCCGTAACAAATCCTCCTTACGCCACACCACTCCTGGTATCAGCCCATAAACCACCCGTAACTTACACATGGAGGCCAAAAGTCAACCACCACCAGTTAGTCCCTGGGGTTTTCACCCACTTCGCCCACACCTGCCGTTGACCTTTACATTGACAACAAAAGTAAGGCTCATTTGATTCAGCCACATGTAAACTGTAACAGGTAGCACGGCCAGTGGGCCAGGACGGTTTCCCCAGGAATGCCTCCCAACAGTTAGTAAAATTTGGTATCAACTGTCCCCAACATGACCCCAAATTTTTTCGCCAGGGGGGGAGTGTGACGTTCATGTTAGGCGGAAGACCTGACCCCTGAGTGAATGAAGAGGAGGGGAGTTCATCGGTCCTGTGATAGAGCGTAAGGAAGGATACGAGTCTTTTCTTGGCCCTCGTAATTACGCGACCGGTAAACACCTTTCGTCTCGTTATCGCGACCCGTCCGACATCGCTTCCCTTTTCTATTCCGGCCCGATCCCTCTCGATTATTGGTAAGTTTTACTAAATAAATCCTCCTTTTGCCCGCCTTACATTTGATTTTCATTCTCCCTTCTCCCGCACCTCATACAGTGCATACAGTATGTTGGTATGGTAGGTACACTGAAAATTGAAAAAAAAAAACAACAATAGCCGCGTGGGTACTCTATGCGTTTTTGGAGACGATAAGAACGTGAATATGGACTCCTAACATCTTCAAAGCATACCCAGTGCATACAGCATGTTGGTATGGTAGGTACACTGAAAATTGGAAAAAAAAAAATAGCCGCGTGGGTACTCTATGAGTTTTTGGAGACGAGAAGAACGTGAATATGGACTCCTAACATCTTCAAAGCATACCCAGTGCATACAGTATGTTGGTATGCTATACTGAAAATTGAAAAAAAAACAACAATAGCCGTGTGGTTACTCTATGAGTTCGTGGAGACGAGTAGAACGTGAATATGGACTCCTAACATCTTCGAAGCATACCCCGTGAATACAGTAGGTATGTTGGTATGCTAAACTGAAAATAGAAAAAACCAAGAATAGTGTAAAAAAAACTTTCTACAAGAAATTGCAACACCATTGTTCCTTTCCTCAACCATACCTTCAACTGAAAGATTTCTTTGAAAATTCGCTCATTAATTCATGCTGCATGAATGGACTTTTTACACCGCTTAGTATCCCAATTTTTTCACTTCTAAGATTTTTTGTGTTTTCGACCTCGTATCACCAAAATTTAACTCCGTTAATTTGCAAGTTAGACTCAAACAAGAGGCTAACGTTAGAAAGAGCGTTCCAATCCGTTTAGTGGGAAACTAAATTTTAAAAACCATTAGAGTAAGTAAAAAAATTGACCGAAGTCAAAGTTGAAAAAAAAAATTCGAAGATTGTCATTTTTCGCAAATAAAATAGGCCCAAAAGCACACGTTTTTTAGGACGTCCCACAGTAAGACTTGCGCATCCTGAATCTGGGGTAAAGTTTAATTTGAGGTGCCATTTTCGAGTCCAATCTCCAATAGCATTCGTAGTTTCCTGTAGCTTTTCTGTAGAGGTTTCATCTGTGTCTGCAACTGCCAAAACTGCTGTATCGTCTGCGAATGTGGCTATAGTTGTTCCCAGTGTGCGAGATACATCATGTGTATATAGCAACTAAAGGAGGGGTCCAAGAACACTTCCCTGCGGGACCCCTGCTCTAGTTTTGTTGAGATTTGAGTATTCATCTTCATTTTTAATTCTGACGTATCTATTGCTGAGGTAAGATTCCAGCATTTGGCAATATTGATTAGGCAACATCCCTTGCAGTTTGTTGTTTAGTCCATCGTGCCACACTGTATCGAAAGCTTGCGACACATCAAGAAATACAGCAATACACACTTATTTATTTTCCAGTGCTTTTTCAATTACATCTGTTACCTATCCTATGGACTTGTTCAATCGTTGAATGTTTTGTTCTAAAACCAAACTGGTGTTGTGGAATTATATTCCTTCATTCTATTACGAGTATGTTTATGAGTCTTTTCTTTAGTAGCTTCTCAAACAGCTTGGAGAGTACTGGAAGCAGTGAAATTGGTCTATAGGATTTGAAGATCATGATCAATTCAGCAATTTTCCAAGATTGCGTAACATTTTTTAATCGAAACGCTGCATTTATGAGGTATAGTAGCTTACGCAATCCTTCCTCTGGAAGTTCTTTCAAAACTTGACCAGTGATTAGGTCATATCCTAGGGCTTTTCTGGTTTTTATCTCATGTTTGACGCATTTAGCGAGTTCGTTAAATTTCACAGTTTTAAATGGAATACTATTCATTCTGTGGTGTTCGTTCAGAACTTCTTCGCTCGTTAACTGCTGTAGTAGGGGAAAGAATGTCTGGGAGAGATAGTTAGGAAATTTTAAATGAATGAAAAACCAACACCTGTATAGCGAAAGCATTCGATCTGGGGTGTTTTACAAACTCTCCCTCCACTTTTTACCCCCTAGAAGTGACTGACAATAACGAAGAGCTTCGGCGCACAACTAGACCCCAATTAGAGCCGATATATCAAATTTCACCAATATCGGCCCACCGGATCAGGGCTAAGTGCTGCGTAGGGCGGACGGACGGAAAATTATTCATTCGATATTTGGGTTCTACTTACCTAGAAACGTAAACCATCAAATTTTGTGGGGTTACACTTTTTTCTTGCTCGATGCCAAAGGAGCTGTTCTTTTTTTAATTACCTATTGAAAATAATAAACAAAATAGCTAATAGGCCAAAGTCAAGATTTCAAAATTGTTTCGATAATTAGTACCGTTTTTCAGGCTAATTGTTTGGCCGTTCTAAATATCACTATCGTCGGGCACTCAACGGGAAAATTAGCCTAGGGTCTCAGCTTTCCAGCGGTGTAGTCTGTTTTTATTTTTTAAAGGAAACTTTAGCTCTAAGCTAAAGATGTGATATTTATTCCCTTTGACATAAGGAACAGATTTCTATTGTTCTATTGAGAGAATCTAGGATATCTACGACTCACTAGCACAAAAACGCACTCGTTTTTGCGAGTTTCCATCTTGCTTCGGTCCAGATGACGCGTAATAACAATTTTAAGAGGAACCACGTATCAACCAGCCAATGTGCGGATCAGCTGTTGTTCCAGTTCCTTTCTACGTACCATCGAGTTATTTTAATTCTTCATTTTCACTTAGACCCCGCAAATATCTCTATCCTGCGTATTCCATCTTCCACCAGAGTCCCCTGAAATGGCGACGTCATCTCTGAGCTGTCGGGAGGTGCGCCACACTTCTCAGGCTGATGTCTCAAGGACAGGCTGACTCGTCCTGATGAATCACGCTTCTCATTCCTGTTAACGACTGCCTTCTTATATTCCTGTTTTCACAATGTCTTCTACCTAGTTCAGCTTTTAGTGAAACGAGACAGAATTTCAAGTCAAATCCTATAATAGGGCCCTAGAATAACGTTTAACAACAGGAATACCCAAGGGAAAAAATTACCGTGGAAAAAAATGCCTAAACAAGCGAAGCCTCTGTCAAAAAAACACCGCGTAATCCGAGGGAAACTGATCACGTCACAACACACCGGGGTTCCTCCCGCAGAACTGTGCTCCGCTGTCGTAAGGGGCAACTCGAAGCGTCACAACAAGGCTGCCTCCATATTCAGATTGCAACTACATTTAAAATTTCCATCTTCCTTAAATTCTCTCAATTTTTTGGATGCGTTTTGGAGCATCACACTATGGTTTTCTTCCATATTAGTGAACCCTCTTTCGAAGAAAAAATTAAAAAATTGTGAGGCCCCATTGTACCCCAATCTGTACTTTTCAAAGTCAAGCAAGCTGCGGTGAATTATCGGAAATGAAGGTAGGAACATTTCGATGAAATCATAGAAATCCATTATTTCTTCTACGAGAAAATAATAAGACGCCTACGACATTTCATCACAATAACTAATTCGAAAATATCGAATAAAATTAGTTCCTTGAAGCTAAAGGGAGCTTTAAGGTACCTCGCGACCAGCCTTACAACTTTAGGAAGGCTCCTTAAAATTAAAAGGCTTCCTTATAATTCCTGACCGATTCAAGTGTTGCATATAATTCGTTATGAAGTAAATAATTCAACTAATCAGCTTTATATGTTTTTTTTTCAGATATTCTAAATAACACTGGATCCTGGACGAAACACTCCCGGCTTGTCCCTCCTCGAGAGGAGAGAACAGGAAGGTAATTTATTAATGTAGTAAACAAACTGTAACACGCCTGCCAAGAGGGTTTGGCACTAGCTTCCTCATATCCGTAGCATACCTAGTTGTACAGATCGGTATAGCGTATTCTCAATGGGCATAATCGATTTTACTTTAATGAAATTGACAGCTAACCATGAATCATGCTTGAATCACGGAACCCCAGGGAATTCCACAAAAATCGAATGGAAACTTTAAGTAGGAATTAGTTATGTTGTAAGAACTTCATGTTCGCCCAACCCGCACAACCCCTCAAAATGTCACTACGATTTAGAGGCACACAGACAAACAAACACCCTTTCAGTCAAGACCCATAATTGATCAGGGAGGTTTAAAAGTCACATTCTAATGAAAATTGCGATTTTAGCGTAATTTTGTTCACCTCCCAAGAGTGAAAAGAGAGTCGGAACAAAAAACCCCGCAGATCATATTTTCAGAGTTCATTTTCAAACCTATGGAATTCCGATGGACCAAACCAGAAACACAGAAAAAACGTCTGCCAAGTGGGTGTGGCACATAGCTTCCTCGTATCCATAACTCGATTGTGTAGATGATCCGATGGTGTAGGTACTCTTAGTCCCTCATAGGGGACCATCTACACGTCAACCAGCACAATCTCTGAATATTGTTGGAAAATGTAGAAATTATGGCTGTTACGAGGATTTCACGTTTGCGTATGCGCACTAAACACTTTCAATTTGAGGGCCATGTTTTCATAGGTGACCATCTCCACCCCAACTCGCATAATTCCTAAAAATTTCATCGAAATCAGATGGGAAATGTAGAAGTTATGGCTGTAACAAGGAATTACACGTTTGCGCATGCGCAGCGGCTAATATCAGTCCGGGGGTAAAGATTTTCATAGGGGACCATCTGCATGCCAATCCGCACAATCCCTGATAATTTCATCTCAATCGGACAATTATTTCGTATAGTTTTGCCCGATTCAAAATTTCATGACAGATAGACACGGAACTAAAATTGTTCAGGAAGGCTTAAAACCTAAAACGCAAGTGGAAATTTTGATTTTGGACAAAACTTTTGATTCAACCTTGAAATGTAAGTGTTAACAACGCTTCCGCTATCATGGTAGACTCGGTTTTTACCAGCCAATCAGGAGAACAGACTCCAAAGTATTTTCTACTAATCATTACTCTCATCTTGATAAAAATCTAAATTCCAAATGTTTTGGATTGATATCCTGAGTTCATCACATCTAACTAAACCTCTAGTTTGTCTTATTTGATGCAAAATTCAGTTGAATTGGGAGGCAAAAATACAAATTACATTTTGGTGTATTATTTTCGATAATGAACCTTTGGAATCGACCAAGAAAATTTTTTTTTAAACCCCCCTCAAAATTTGTTGGTTTACGTTTCAAGGTACGTAGAATCCGAAAACCGAATAAAAATTTGGCCGTCCGTACGCCGTGCGCGGCACTTTCCCCGCTTAGCATTGACCAATTTTGATGAAATTTAGTATGTTGAGTCCATTTGGGGTCTAGTTGTGCCCCGAAGATTTTCGTTGATGTAGGTCAGTTCTAAGGGTTGAAAAATAAGGTTTGAAATTTTTAAAACGCCCTAACTCAAACAATTTTGATATAAAGGTATTGTTTTTCCATCAATTTAAGTAGTATAGAATTTTTTGAGACCACGAGGAGCCCTGTAGGACAAACCGTTCGTCCCCTACGAGAATTTAAGGGTCGGACTTACGATAAATCAGAAACACGAGTGTGAATCGCAAAAGAGGCCTAATCTCCGTTCAAATGTTAGCTGACCGAATTCGATCGATGTTTTTCTTCAAGTTTGATGGTGGTGACAATGGCAAAGCAAAATTCTTTGCAGACGAGTGATCTATATAGAAAAATATTAATCCTTTGTGTAAAATTTGCAGCGTTTTTTTCTTAATCTCTATTTAAACCGCCCAATCCAATCCATCCACTCCTGTAATGCGTTATATTGTCTAAATACGCCCCTTCGAACTCGATTGGTGTCTTCTCGATGTTTAATTCCATTAAAATAGGTGATCAATCGGACGTACAGGGCATATATGTTACGTTAAATTATAAATAAAAAATGTTATTCTTCGTCCCAGGAGGGTTCCAAAATTGTCTGAAAAAATTGTAAACAATGACTTCAAAATTCCAATCTGCTACCCTGTGAAGTTTAGTAATGTAACAAGTACCATTGTTTGGCCCGCCTATTCAATCGTCTAGAATACTATTTCAAAATGTTCTTCAATTTTGACGTTTCTTTCGACTTATCCACCTCCTTCGCGCCCGAAACCGATCAAAAAACCCTGCTTAAATATCGTGTATGTTTGATATCAGCGTTAAATATCGCATTAAAATGAAGGATGGCAGCAGGCTTCTCCAGTACTTTTACATCTCCACTCGGTACCCACGCTGCACTGGTCACCACTTATTGGTACATGCACATCCTGAGACGGAAATACCAATCTGGGAAGTCGAATTGGGGGAGTGTATATGGGAGAGCGGAGGGAGCATTGACCCAGGATGGGCTGCGAGCCTTGATCGTGGCTGGCGGCCGACCCGACTCTCCGTGCTCGATGGATATTATCAGAGTTGGTCCTTTGCCAACTTGATTTCGCACATTTCGTCTTCTACAAGGTCGGACTACAGCTGCACTCGAAATCCCCCGCTTGAAGATCAACTATATAACCTCGTTTAGAACCTCCATAATTGGAAATCAGTCACTGAAATCCCTTTGGGATAGACGACAATCTAGTCGTTGCATCTCGGACAGAATCTCTTTTAAGGAATTTTACGAAGAGTCCTACTGCGAAGTTCAATTTTACCTGTTAGATCTCTACTTAGTCGTTTAGGTTTTTCTTTTATTTTATTTAACTTTCGGAATCGAACAAGACAAAAAGTTTTACCCCCCTCTTCTTCTGCTTAAAAATTATATGGTTCACGCCATTTTGTTAGTCATTATAAACTGATTTTGATGAAATTGGGTATATGGGCACTAATTGTGCTCCAAAGCTTTTGATTATTGTCTTCTATAGCATAATATATAGTCTTCTAAGGGGTGAAAATAGTGTTTGAAAATTTCAAAACGCCCCAGCTCAAAAACTTTTGACATGAAAGTATTGCTTTTTCATCAATTTAAAATATTGTTGACTCTTTAGAATCGAATGGGACCACCAAGAGCTCTGTGGAACCAAACCTTCACACACTATAAAAATTTGAGTGTAGAACGAATAATATATCTAAAACTCTAGTGTCACAGACGGAAATAGGCCAAATCTCCGTTCAAATTTCAGCTGATCGAATGAGATCTTAGTTCGTTCCTTCGTATAGATTTGCATGTCAATCAATTCTGCTTCCTTAGCAACCAAGAACCAAATGTTGTGAAATAATTTATCTTATCTAATATTTGGGAGAAAATTGTTCGCTGATTTCATATCTGCCATTTATTGTGGTCCTAAACCTCCTCTGAACCAGCAAGTCACCAAAACCAGTTTCTCGAAAATGTTGAATTTCGGTTAATATTTTAGTTAGGAACCTTTGGAGTCAAGTAGGATGGAAAGTTTCTCACTCCCTCCATAATTCAAAAGAGAATCTATCCGCCGCACGGGTCACTTTTACGTTGACCTTAATTTCTTAGGAGTCGAAAATAGTAAAAACCATTTTCAAATACCCCAGCTTGAAAAATACGAATGAAGTGGTATGGCGTAGTGGCTGTTTTGACTTAGTATAACCTATATTTATGCTGATCGCTTCCTCATGAGGGCGAAGGTTGGACAAAAAATAAAACGCTGCAAATTATACAAAAGTTAATTTTTTCTATACATATAGATCACTCGCCTGCAAAGAACACGGCCTTGCCATTGTCACTAACCACCCATAGGGACTACATACCTACCAACTTCACAATCAAGTTTATTTTGTAGAAATAAACGCTTCGCACTCATTTCGAAGAAACAGGGAGCCTTCATGAGGGAATTTGATTACTGGTTGCTAAGCTAAGGACGCAAAACTGAGTACAACTCGAAGAAACGAACAGAGATCGGATTTTGGACAGCTAAAATTTAAACGGAGATTAGGCATCTCAGTCGCAGTTCGTTCCTTGTTCCGGGTCAGTATTTCCGTGAATTACATGCACTTTAAAAGTTGTACCTAAATTTGAAATGTTCAAGGATTTTTGAAATTCATTAGTGCAGCAGTCTAGGGAAATGAAAAACTAAAAGATTGTCGCTGGAATCATCAAATTCGAACAATATTTGCCAGACAGAAACGCTGCAAATTATTACACAAAGGTTAATTATGTTTCTATTTAGATGTCATCTGCAAAGAACACGGCTTTGCCATTGTCACCACCTACCAACCACATACCCACTTCAGATTCAAGTCTATTTGGAAGAGATGAACGGTTCACGCTCAGTTCGAAGAAATAGGGATTATTAGGAATTATTATTATACCCTAATTATTAGGAAATTCGATTACTGGTTGCTAAGGACACAGAACTGTGTACAACTCGAAGAAACGAACAACGATATTATTTTGGTCAGCTAAAATTTGTACGGAGATTAGGCCTCTTTTGCGATTTACGCTCGTGTTTCTGATTTATCATAAGTCCGATCCTTGTTCTCGTAGGGAGCGAACGGTTTGTCCTACAGAGCTCCGGGTGGTCTCAAAAAATGCTAAAAATTCAATACTATTTAAAATTGGTGAAAAAACTATACCTTTATTTCGATAGTTTTCGAACTAGGGCACTATTGAAAATTTCAACCCTTATTTCTCACCCATTAGTGACTGACATCAACCAAAAGCTTCGGGGCACAATATTTTTTCATAAGCTCCGAAGGTATTGGAGAATAGAATTAGTTGAATAGGAACAATAGGAATTTGGATAATAAAACGCTGCAAATTATTACACAATGGTTTATTATTTTTCTATATTGATCACTCGTCTGCAAAGCCACCAACCATCCAACATGAAGAAAAACATCGATCGCATTTCGATCAGCTTCAATTTGAACGGAGATTAGGCCTCTTTTGCGATTCACACTCGTGTTGCTGATTTATCATAAGTCAAACCCTTAAATTCTCGTAGGGAGTGAACGGTTTGTCCTACAGAGCTCCACGTGGTCTCAAAAAATGCTATAGAATTTTTGAAAAATTGATGGAAAAACAATACCTTTATATCAAAATTTTTTGAGTTAGGGCGTTTTCAAAATTTCAAAATTAATTGTTTGACCCTTAGAAGTGACCTACATCAACCAAAATCTTCGGGGCACAACTAGACCCCAAATGGAGCCTACATACCAAATTTCATCAAAATCGGTCAATGCTAAGTGGGGAAAGTGCCGCTTGCGGCGGACGGCGGACGGACGGCCAAATTTTGGTTTATTATTTTCAATAATGAACCTTCAGAATCGACCAAGAAAAAAAATTTTAACACCCCCTCGAAATTTGATGGTGTACGTTTCAAGGTACGTAGAATCCAAAAATCTAATTAAAATTTGGCCGTCCGTCCGCCGTACGCCGTACGCGGCACTTTTGCCACTTAGCATTGACCGATTTTGATGAAATTTGGTATGTAGGCTTCATTTGGGGTCTAGTTGCGCCCTGAACATTTTAGTTGAGGTAGGTCACTTCTAAGGGTTCCAAAATCAATTTTGAAATTTTGAAAACGCCCTAACTCAAAAAATTTTGATAGAATGGTATTGTTTTTCCTTCAATTTAAGATTCTATAGAGTTTTAAAAAAAATTTTAGACCACGCGGAGCTCTGTAGGACAAACCGTTCGCTCCCTACGAGAATTTAAAGGTTTCACGTACGATAAATCAGAAACACGAGTGTGAAACGCAAAAGAGGCCGAATCTCCGTTCAAATTAAAGCTGACCGAAATCCGATCGATGTTTTTCTTCATGTTGGATGATTGGTGGCTTTGTATACGAGTGATCTATATAGAAAAATAATAAACCATTGTGTAATAATTTGCAGCGTTTCATTCGATTTTTGGATTCTACGTACCTTGAAACGTAAACCAACTAATTTTGAGGGGTGTTAAAAAAAAATTTTCTTGGTCGATTCCAAAAGTTCATTATTGAAAATAATAAACCAAAATCCTGAACTGGAAAATTTGTTTTGCCCCGTAAACTGAGGTTTCGTATATGATTTTTATGTAGCTTGTCATTTCTCAAGATTGAAGAAGGTATAAGGGATAGGTAGGTGACGGGGTCTCATTAATCAAGTACAGGTGGCGTTTATTTTGTCCGTTCACGTAGCTGGCTACGATAAATTAGGTCTCCCTCACAAACACACCTCAATCCATTCAAGCGGACTAACCTCCACTTGGGTCTAATTGGAAGCTGAAGGCAACGATTCATTCCATTTAGTCGGAGGACATTGTATCGTGTTATCGGAGTGCAAAATTCGTGCTGTGTTACCAGCTATGAAGTCTTCAATTTTTACACTTGACGGATTTAAGACTCAAAACACTGATTCCATCTAGGTTGAGAAATGGAATCAGTTATTGGAACTGACGATGAGTCTAGTTTCTACTGTTTTCTTGAATGTGAAAAAAAGTGGTAGGATTTCTGAGTTTGTTGGCTGGCCCGAAACTGATTACAGGACTTGAGGACTGAAGAGAGGATTGATCTAACAGGCACGAAACCGTTAATAGATGTGGGTTTAGTGGATAGGGCGATCACCCGGCTCACAAATGACCGAGTAAGGATGAGGTGTAGTAGTTAGTGAACAAGACAAATTTTTGGACTATAATGGACGATGGGGGTCCCCCGAGCTGCCCTTATACGACTTGAGATGTGTAGGAGACGAAGTGGACCGTTACGGACTTGGACGTGAACAGCTCGAGGAACACTCACACTTGTCCTCCAAAGGAAGCGGAAACCTTTTTTCTACTAGGGAATAGATAGATAGATAGATATGTTTATTTTTCGCCATTTTGTACACTTTTACAATAATATAAATGCATGAAGGGATGCAATTTGCTCAGATTTCCTACCCGACATTAGGCTTGGCCCGTGTTGTAGGGTAGGATCTTTGCAAAATCGCTCCATATCGGTAAATAAATTGATGTATACTTTACAATGACAGTAATAAGTAAATTAATAAACAATAATAATAAATACCTCCAAAACTAAAACTAGTCTGCAATGGGTGTGGCACATAGCTTCCTCGTACCCATGAACCGATTATATAGCTGAACCGATGCATTGTAACTAATCTCAAAACATCAATCACTAAGTACCTTGCACTACCCTCATAGGGGACCGTCCACACGTCAACCCGCACAATCTCTGAAAATTTCATCGAGATCGTATAATTACTTCGTATAGTTTTGCCCTTTGCAAGGATTTCATGGCAGACAGACCCGGAACCAAAATTGTTCAACGTAAAACGCGAGTGGAAATTGGTTGGTTGGTCGACTTAGAGAACATTTTTTTTCAACCTTGAAATCTGAAAACTACGCATCAGCTACCTTGTTATACTCGAAGTAATTCCACTCAATACGTCGTTTTGGGCGGAGCAATTTCGTTTTCAAAAATTTCCAAACAGTTCCTGAACAATTTCCAAAAATGAGGAGTTTGATTCCAAATGTACCTACCTACTATATCCGTTTTGGTCTAACGTGAGAAAAACTCGAAAAACCAATAAATTTATTATCATTATTTAAAGGAAGTTTATATGGTTGAAACTAGAAGCCTCATTTTTTGTGCCCGTGAACAGTATGTGACGAAATGAGAGACTTAAGTTTTTCTTTGTCTCTCACGAGGAAACGGCTCACCCCTTCTCACCACCATCAGTTCGAAGGGTTCCAAAATAATTGCTTTAGCTGCATCTTCAATTTTTGCTTCCGAGTCTACCAAGATAGCGGAAGCTTTGTTTTCACATTTCAAGGATGAAAAAAAAAGTTCTCCAAAATCGATTTTTGGAGAAAATTTTCACTCGCGTTTTGCGTTTTAGAAAAATGAAATGAAATTTTCAGGGATTGTGCGGGTTGGTGTGTAGACGGTCCCCTATGAAAATCACCACCTTCGGAGTGATAGTAGCCACTGTGCATGCGCAAACGTAAATTTCCTTGTAACGACCATAACTTCCACATTTTCTACCCGATTTTAATGAAATTTTCAGGGATGTTACAGAGTAGTGATTAGATGGTCCCCTATGAAAATTACCACCATCGGACTGATAGTAGCTACTGCGCATGCGCAAACGTAAATTCCTTGTAACAGCCATAACTTCCACATTTTCTACCCGATTTCGATGACATTTTTAGGGATTACGCGGATTAGGTTGTAGATGGTCAGCAATGAAAATCAAGGCCTTAAAAATTTCAGAAGCCTCTGCGCATGCGCATACTTAAAATCCTTGTAACAGCCATGACATTTACATTTTGGTTTATTATTTTCAATAATGAACGTTTGGAATCGACCAAGAAATTTTTTTTTAACACCCCCTCAAAATTTGATGGTTTACGTTTCAAGGTACGTAGAATCCAAAAATCGAATAAAAATTTGGCCGTCCGTCCCCCGTACGCCGTACGCGGCACTTTTCTCAGTTAGCATTGACCGATTTTGATGAAATTCGGTATGTAGGCTCCATTTGGGGTCTAGTTGTGCCCCGAAGATTTTGGTTGATGTTGGTCAGTTTCAAGGGTTCCAAAATGAATTTTGAAATTTTGAAAACGCCCTAACTCAAAAAATTGTGATATAAAGGTATTGTTTTTCCTGTAATTTAGGATTCTATAGAATTTTTAGAATTTTTTAAGACCACCCGGAGCTCTGTAGGACAAACTGTTCGCTCGCTACGAGAATTTAAGGGTTTTACGTACGATAAATCAGAAACACGAGTGTGAATCGCAAAAGAGGCCTAATCTCCGTACAAATTTTAGCTGACCGAAATGCGATCGATGTTTTTCTCCATGTTGGATGGTTGGTGGCTTTGCAGACGAGTGATCTATAGAAAATAATAAACCATTGTGTAATAATTTGCAGCGTTTTCATCCGAATTTGATGAAATTTTCTAGGATTGACCAGATTAGCGTGTAGATGGTCCCCTATGAGAATAGTGTAAGGTACTTAGAGATTGGTGTTTTGAGATTAACTACTATGCATCGGATCATCTATATAATCGGGTTATGGATACGAGGAAGCTATTTGCCACACCCACTTGGCAATTTTCCTTTCCATCCCCAGAATAAATTCGAAAGCATAGTTTTCTTTATGTCTCTTATTCATCAGGTGTTTCAATTGGCTCCTTCCACGAGTCTCCAAGGAGAGCGTCAATTTTGTCAGGTTGTGATGGACCGGGAGCCGAGGCCAAAAACGGTGACTTACGAGTTGAAAGCTACAAACCAATTTTTATTAAAATGTCCTCCAAGGTGAGTAAAAAAATGGATTGCTGCTACTCCAAAGCCCCGTCTTTCGAAAATAGCGGCCGTTTGAAATTGTCAAATTAAGAGAAATGATGACTTACGTAGTTGATGGCTGGAATTCAATTCACTTGCGAGAACTAATTATCTAAAGGTGGAAAATACATCTCTGCCACCCTAGTTCCCCGCCCCTGTACAGGCAGAGTCGATCAAATTTTGTCAAAATTTTGACCATTTTTTGACTTATTAGTTGACGGCTGAAATTTTTGTAGTAGGTTGGTATCCACGAGAAAGAAACAAAAAACTATCTCTGCCCTCCCCACCCCCCGTCTTCCGCTCAGCAGAATCGATTCAAAATTGTCAAATTTTGACACAAATTTTGACTTGTTAGTTGACGCGTGAATTTTTCTTTACTAGTTCTCTATGCATATCTGGTTAATAAAAACCATCTCTGCCGTTTTGATTCCGCGTCGTTTGTTCAGCAGAGATGGTCCAAAATTTGACAAAATTTGGTCCCAAAATTGAGTTATCGAGTTGATGGCTGAAATTTATTTTGCGAGTTGCTAATTGTTAGTTCTTTCGAAATTCCTTACTCTGCCATTCTGATTCCGCGTCGTTTATTCAGCAGAGATGGTCCAAATTGGTCAAATTTTGGTCCAAAAATGGACTCATTAGTTGATGGCTGGAAATTGCATAATTATCTCCTACATGCTACTGTAAGACAATAAAACACACTCTGCCATCTTGGAAACGCGTCGTTTGTGGAGCAGAAGCCAATATGTACAGGAATATGTGTGTAAAATCTGCAGGGTGAAATTCAGCACCGAAAAATTGACTTATGAGTTGATGGCTGGAATTCATTTTGCGAGTAGGTAATTATTAGTTCTTTCGAAATTCCTTACTCTGCCATTCTGATTCCGCGTCGTTCATTCAGCAGAGATGGTCCAAATTGGTCAAATTTTGGTCCAAAAATGGACTTATTAGTTGATGGCTGGAATTTGCTAAATTATCTCCTACATGCTGTTAGGAGACATTAAAATACAATCTGCCATCTTGGAAACGCGTCATTTGTAGAGCAGAACTCAATATGTACAGGAATTTGGGTGCAAATCTCCAAACTCAGCATCGGGAAATTGACTTATGAGTTGAGGGTTGGAATTTTACGGTAACATCTATCAAATCAACATATATGAGTCATTTTTAGATCATCAGCCTTTCTTATTTTGCGTCATTGCACCAGCAGAAGTCATATTCCATCAAATTTGCTCATTTCTGTTCCAAGAAGGATTTTTATCGGACCGTTGTCGATAGTGCGAAATTCTTCTCCAATGGCAACCGGAAGTCAATGAAATATCTCCTGTTATCTTGATAATAAAGCGTCCTTAGAACATGAGACTAAAACATAAATGATAATTTGTGACAAAATTGACACGTAAAAATCGGCCGTAGTTCATAGGATGGACATTTCGGGAATACCTAGGCACCTTCAGTACCGATGAGTGAGCCCACATCGGTTCAATACCTTATTACCATTACTATTATATTTTTTCTTTTGATTGTTCAAAAATATCTTGGTACAATAAATTAGACCTTGGTTCCAGTTGTTTTGGTACAGTCAAGTACCTACCCAACTACGAGTATTTCGTATTTCTTCAACTTATTCTTTAAAAACATTTGATAGCCTCGAATACCTATACTCAACTTTACAATCCATTATTTGATTGTACGCAATTATTTCGAGAGGTATCCTTTCTCTGCAGATGGTTGTGGCTCGTTAATTTAATATACATAATATAATAATGGTGTATAATAATACATTATTATGCATAATATACATGTTTGGAAATCCTGAGGAATGAGCACACAATACTATTTGACCGAATTGACAGCATTTAATTTCTAACTCACCTATCTAAACAATAACTTCGTGGATGTGAGAAGAGCATATTTCAATCTATAACTATCACTTAGTTAGAACTAAATACCTTCTTTAAATCGATTTTATGGAATTAGTGGGACAAATTTTTTCGCGCCCATAGTATTGACACTCTTCTAAAATACTAGGAAAACCACAGTAGGCCCTCATAAACAAATTGTACAAGTTCATCATAATTATGAGTACTTATCTATGTAAAACTATTCCTAGTTCAGGTACAAACTAAAACATTCCTAGTTGACGAATTTTTCATGCTTTGCATAAGTAGGAAACCTAGTTGGTAATTTTTACGCAGAGGTTTACCATTTTTAGAATTCCCAAACAAGTAGGTTGCTTTCGCCTGGTTTAGTTGGGAACAAATAAATTGGATATACTCACATTTCATAATACTACTTCATCATAATTGGGTATCCTTGTGAAAAAAATATTCCTAGTTCACGTAGGAACTATTCAAGGACTAAACCATTCAAGTACCCGCTGCAATTTCAATCCTCAACCAACGATTATTCAATCAGGTACCTACCTACTTACCTACGAGAAAGATGACCGTAGAGAACTTTTTGAGTAATCCAAACTCTAACAACTCGAATCAAATACGTAATCAGAAAACGAACAAATTTGTAGATAGGTACGTACCCACTTCAATAAGAAACGAAAACGAAGTCATTCGACATTATGTCTACCCTGATGGATCGAATTCAAAGCTGCATTTTATTTTTGGAATCTACTCAACTTGTGCCTGGTAAATTAACTACAAAGGAGAATAGTTTTCCCATTTCATTGATACATAAGAGAAATAACTGGCTAGTAAATTTTATTTTCATTTAAAAAAAACTGTACACACCAACTTTTGAATCAGTGTTAAAAATCTTACTTATATTCACTTCTAATTACAAATAATGAAATATACACTAGGTACTGTTCGATACTTTTCAATTCCCGTCCTCAACGGACTGATCATAAATAATATTCATGACATAAACTTTTATTTTACGTTAATTACATTTTTTGAGATAGATAGAGAGAAAAACATTTTTCAAACATTTTACGAGTAAAATATTAATGACATAAATAATATTAAATTACTTGATACGAAAAATCTTTGGTAGTTGAAAAACATTTTTCAAACATTTTACGAGTAAAATATTAATGACATAAATAATATTAAATTACTTCATACGAAAAATCTTTGGTAGTTGATTCACGCGGCAGTAATTGAGCGAATTTAATAAAATGCAGGTTGCTGGCTCATTATTTCCAGAAATGAACCTTTGCAATTGTCAAAGAAAACAATTTTAAACCCCCCCCCCTCCTCAATATGTGTTGGTTTAAATTTAGAGGTTAAAAAAATTATGTCCGCGGTACGCCGCGCAGTCCGATTTTGATGAAATTTTGTATAATATACATGAGCTATACATGAAGCTCTTATTATGAGCTTCATTTGGGGTCTAGTTGTGCCCCGAAGCTTTTGGTTGATGTCAATCACCTCCGAGAGGTGAAAAATTAATAAGGGCTGAAATGTTGAAGACGCCCTAGCTCATTAACTTTTGATATAAGGAATTGTTATTTCATTAATTTAAAATAGTGTTGAATTTTCAGAATCGAATGAGATCACCCAGAGATCTAGGGCCAACCGTTCGCTACGTATTTATTTTACATTTACTGCTACTATACAGATTCTTACAGGTCGAAGGAACCCGATACCAATAATACCGTTTTGAGCTCATAATGATGGAACATCTAATGACTACACGATCTCCTTAGTACTATCGGAAGCAATATCTTATTATCCATTGATCATATAACTGCCAAGTACTTACTTCGGGTTTTGGATTCGATCAACCAGGGCATTCAAGAATAAAGTCGTTGAGTAGGTTTTCACCTATTTATTTGTTCCGTTTGTAATTACGTATTTGAAATGGTAAACCTCTGCGTTAAAATTACCAACTAGGTTTCCTACTTATGCAAAGCATGAAAAATTCGTCAACTAGGAATGTTTTAGTTTGTACCTGAACTAGGAATAGTTTTACATAGATAAGTACTCATAATTATGATGAACTTGTACAATTTGTTTATGAGGGCCTACTGTGGTTTTCCTAGTATTTTAGAAGAGTGTCAATACTATGGGCGCGAAAAAATTTGTCCCACTAATTCCATAAAATCGATTTAAAGAAGGTATTTAGTTCTAACTAAGTGATAGTTATAGATTGAAATATGCTCTTCTCACATCCACGAAGTTATTGTTTAGATAGGTGAGTTAGAAATTAGATGCTGTCAATTCGGTCAAATAGTATTGTGTGCTCATTCCTCAGGATTTCCAAACATGTATATTATGCATAATAATGTATTATTATACATCATTATTATATTATGTATATTAAATTAACGAGCCACAAACATCTGCAGAGAAAGGATACCTCTCGAAATATTTGCGTACAATCAAATAATGGATTGTAAAGTTGAGTATAGGTATTCGAGGCTATCAAATGTTTTTAAAGAATAAGTTGAAGAAATACGAAATACTCGTAGTTGGGTAGGTACTTGACTGTACCAAAACAACTGGAACCAAGGACTAATTTATTGTACCAAGATATTTTTGAACAATCAAAAGAAAAACAAGTGGGTGTGGCACATAGCTTCCTCGTATCCATAACCCGATTATATAGATGATCCGATGCATAGTAGTTAATCTCAAAACACCAATCCCTAACTACCTTTCACTACTCTCATAGGGGACCATCTACACGCTAATCTGAACAATCCTAGAAAATTTCATCAAATTCGGATGAAAAATTAAGTGAGTAGATGTATGTGATTGGATCAAAAAAATACTTAGCCTCGGCTGGGATTCGAACCCGCGACCCCTGGGGGACAGTTGAAGTTACGGCTGTTACAAGTAATTCACGTTTGCGCATGCGCAGTCGCTTTTATCAGTCCGGGGATGATGATTTTCATAGGGGACTATCTACAACCTAATCCACATAATCCCTGAGAATTTCATCGAAATCGGGTGGAAAATGTGGAAGTTATGGCCGTTACAAGGGAATTCACGTTTGCGCATGCGCAGTGGCTACTTTCAGTCCGAAGGTGATGATTTTCATAGGGGACCATCTAAATACTAGTCTGTAACATCCCTGAAAATTTCATTGAAATCGGATGGAAAATGTAGAAGTTATGGCCGTTACAAGGAATTCACGTTTGCGCATGCGCAGTCGCTTCTATCAGTCCGAGGATGATGATTTTCATAGGGGACCGTCCACACACCAACCCGCACAATCCCTGAAAATTTCATAGAAATCGGACAATAACTTCTTATAGTTATGCGCGTTACAAGGAATTCATGACAGACACACAGACACACAGACACACAGACAGACAGACACACAGACAGACAGACACGGAACCAAAATTGTTCAGAAAGGTCTAAAACGCAAAACGCGAGTGGAAATTTTGATTTTGGAGAACTTTTTTTTTTCGTCCTTGAAAAGTGAAAACAAAGCTTCCGCTACCTTGGTAGACTCGGAAGCAATATAATAGTAATGGTAATAAGGTATTGAACCGATGTGGGCTCACTCATCAGTACTGAAGGTGCCTAGGTATTCCCGAAATGTCCATCCTATGAACTACGGCCGATTTTTACGTGTCAATTTTGTCACAAATTATCATTTATGTTTTAGTCTCATGTTCTAAGGACGCTTTATTATCAAGATAACAGGAGATATTTCATTGACTTCCGGTTGCCATTGGAGAAGAATTTCGCACTATCGACAACGGTCTGATAAAAATCCTTTTTGGAACAGAAATGAGCAAATTTGATGGAATATGACTTCTGCTGGTGCAATGACGCAAAATAAGAAAGGCTGATGATCTAAAAATGACTCATATATGTTGATTTGATAGATGTTACCGTAAAATTCCAACCCTCAACTCATAAGTCAATTTCCCGATGCTGAGTTTGGAGATTTGCACCCAAATTCCTGTACATATTGAGTTCTGCTCTACAAATGACGCGTTTCCAAGATGGCAGATTGTATTTTAATGTCTCCTAACAGCATGTAGGAGATAATTTAGCAAATTCCAGCCATCAACTAATAAGTCCATTTTTGGACCAAAATTTGACCAATTTGGACCACCTCTGCTGAATGAACGACGCGGAATCAGAATGGCAGAGTAAGGAATTTCGAAAGAACTAATAATTACCTACTCGCAAAATGAATTCCAGCCATCAACTCATAAGTCAATTTTTCGGTGCTGAATTTCACCCTGCAGATTTTACACACATATTCCTGTACATATTGGCTTCTGCTCCACAAACGACGCGTTTCCAAGATGGCAGAGTGTGTTTTATTGTCTTACAGTAGCATGTAGGAGATAATTATGCAATTTCCAGCCATCAACTAATGAGTCCATTTTTGGACCAAAATTTGACCAATTTGGACCATCTCTGCTGAATAAACGACGCGGAATCAGAATGGCAGAGTAAGGAATTTCGAAAGAACTAATAATTAGCAACTCGCAAAATAAATTTCAGCCATCAACTCGATAACTCAATTTTGGGACCAAATTTTGTCAAATTTTGGACCATCTCTGCTGAACAAACGACGCGGAATCAAAACGGCAGAGATGGTTTTTATTAACCAGATATGCATAGAGAACTAGTAAAGAAAAATTCACGCGTCAACTAACAAGTCAAAATTTGTGTCAAAATTTGACAATTTTGAATCGATTCTGCTGAGCGGAAGACGGGGGGTGGGGAGGGCAGAGATAGTTTTTTGTTTCTTTCTCGTGGATACCAACCTACTACAAAAATTTCAGCCTTCAACTAATAAGTCAAAAAATGGTCAAAATTTTGACAAAATTTGATCGACTCTGCCTGTACAGGGGCGGGGAACTAGGGTGGCAGAGATGTATTTTCCACCTTTAGATAATTAGTTCTTGCAAGTGAATTGATTTCCAGCCATCAACTACGTAAGTCATCATTTCTCTTAATTTGACAATTTCAAACGGCCGCTATTTTTGAAAGACGGGGCTTTGGAGTGGCAGCAATCCATTTTTTTACTCACCTTGGAGGACATTTTAATAAAAATTGGTTTGTAGCTTTCAACTCGTAAGTCACCGTTTTTGGCCTCGGCTCCCGGTCTATGAGGAGTATTTACCGCCTCCAACTGCGTCCATTTTGCTTTCTGCGGGGAGAAAAATTATTATTAGTCACTTTCCAACAACTTTTGAAGCACTGCATGCGTTGAAAATAGTTTAATAAACGTAAATATAACTCACCAAGAAACTATAGTGTTGAGTGTGATTGACAGTCGATTTTTCAGTTTTCAATTACTTCGTAAGGTCAAAATAACCGCAAAAGAGATTTTACCAGCGCGATTAACACATCTTATATTGAAATTAATTCGGAAAATTAGAAACATTACAGCAAAAAACCTCTAAAATTATCTTAAAGTGTCGAGAAATCATAGATAATAATGGATATAGTACCGTTTGCCCAGTACAATTTTTGTGATGAACTACCCCCCCTAAAATTCTGGGAAAGTGTTAACTCAAATTCGACGAAAAAGGTCTGTAGCACCTTTTGGAAACAAACTCCTCAAATGTTAAAATAAGTTCCACCCAAAACAGAGGTTTCAGAATGCATATCTTAGGGCTTGATGTTTAGAACTGCCACTTCTACTGTTTTGTCTCAACCAATTTTGACTGAGCTTTAGAGCTCTTAACGTCTCTCCTGACGTTCAACACACAATCTCTCGATGACCACTTGAAGAGATCGGAAGCATTTCAGGGACTACGGATCAGTTGTGTGAGTGATTCAGATAACTTCTCTTCGGACTCATGACTTCTACCTTTCTTTCACAACCCAATTTCATGCGTGCCTTTTTGAGATTTCGATCAGCTGGGTGAGCTAAGAAGCTAATTTATCTTCATCCTAGAGTGCTTAGCAAGTCTGGTACAAGACCCTGTGGAGATTTATGTAAGTTGTAGGAAAGATCTCAGGAATGTGTGATCAGCTGTGCGAGCAATAGAGCTGACTTTTCTCTTGTTCAATTTGGAACACTGAAATTCCGTGCACTGCCTATTGAGAACCAATAGAAGTGATTGAGTGGAAGTTATGTCAGCTGGGTGAACGAGGAAAAACATTCACAAATCAGGGCCTTTAGTTTAGACCCACTTAAATTTATATGGTGGTTACAGACAGGAGGGTTTGGAAAACAGACGAAAATTTATGTATGAATGAATTGCATCGCGATAGTTACATTGGTAGCCACTGCGTGCGCCACCTAATACATTTTTCATCCGGATTTCATGACATTTTCAAGAATTCTACGCTTTTGGCCCTTGTATTGTTGTCAGAATAATGTTATACCTACAACTGAATCCATTTGCGCATGTGCAAACGTGAATACCTAATTATCTCATTCCCGTTTTGGTTTATTATTTTCAATAATGAACCTTTGGAATCGACCAAGAAAAAAAAATTTTAACACCCCCTCAAAATTTGATGGTTTACGTTTCAAGGTATAGTCCAGTCAAATTAGCCAAAAAAGGGGGGGGGGGGGGTTTGCATTAATTCCGGACAAAGCGAAACTTTTATGGGTGACTTGTGGGTGCCTATGGAACATGTTTTTAGTATATTCTACTAGATTCTCCTTGTGCTAACTTTTTGGTGCCCGAAAAACCGCGATTTTTCGGCACTTGTTTCAGTTTTTTGCCTATAACTCGTACACGATGCATCCTACGGAAAATTTTACTCCTTCTTTTATTAAACAGGATGAATTTCTGCGTCGAATGACCACCTGAAACGTTAAGATCGGTTCAGCCGTTTGGCCGAAATCGATCGTTGAAGTTTGGCGATTTTTCCCAAATTGGTTGAAAAATGGGTTACGCTCAAGTTTCAAGGCCTGTACATCAAAAACGGCGTATCCAACCAAAAAATGTCACATAATCAAAGTTGTAGAGAATTAAATTTTGTGTAAGAAAAGCATCCCCCCTTCCTCCCCCCTCCCACCCGCCCCTACCAAATGATAGAATAACGAAACAACTTCTGAGTAAACGAAATTATGAGTATTGAAAACGGTGTTGCAATCAAAAAATGTCATATAATCAAAGTGAAACGTCTGTTGTTCAACTTACTAAGGCACTGAGGTACTTGCAATACTAGAAAAGGCGAAAGAAAAAACATTCTCCTGGTCCTAACTTTTTGGTGCCCGAAAAACCGCGATTTTTCGGCACTTGATTCAGTTTTTCGCCTATAACTCTTACACGATGCATCCTACGGAAAATGTTACTCAATCCTTTATTAAACGGGATGAGTTTCTGCGTCGAATGACCACCTGAAACGTTAAGATCGGTTCAGCCGTTTGGCCGAAATCGATCGTTGAATTTTGCCGCTTTTTCCCAAATTGGTTGAAAAATGGGTTACGCTCAAGTTTCAAGGCCTGTACATCAAAAACGGCGTATCCAACCAAAAAATGTCACATAATCAAAGTTGTAGAGAATCAAATTTTGTGTAAGAAAAGCCTCCCCCCTCCCTCCCCCTCCCACCCGCCCCTACCAAATGATAGAATAACAAAACAACTTCTGAGTAAACGAAATTATGAGTATTGAAAACGGTGTTGCAATCAAAAAATGTCATATAATCAAAGTGAAACGTCTGTTGTTCGACCTAAGGCACTGAAGTACTTATAATAATAGAAAAGGCAAAAGAAAAAACATCTCTTAGATTCTCCTTTTGCTCACTTTTTGGTGCCTGAAAAACCACGATTTTTCGGCACTTGTTCCAGTTTTTCGCCTATAACTCGTACACGATGCATCCTACGGAAAATTTTACTCAATCCTTTATTAAACAGGATGAATTTCTGCGTCGACTGACCACCTTCATTTTTTAGATCGGTTCAGCCGTTTGGCCGAAATCGATCGTTGAAGTTTGGCGATGTTTCCCAAATTGGTTGAAAAATGGGTTGCGCTCAAGTTTCAAGGCCTGTACATCAAAAACGGCGTATCCAACCAAAAAATGTCACATAATCAATGTTGTAGAGAATCAAATTTTGTGTAAGAAAAGCCTCCCCCTCCCTCCCCCTCCCACCCGCCCCTACCAAATGATAGTGTAGGCCTGCTACTTGTGGCGATTGTGTCGATGACCACAGAGGTAGCGTCCCGGCTTACTCGTGGTGATTGTGACGATTGTGGCGACACACCAGTTGTAAGCGGGATTTACGTTCGACAGGGTTAAGGTTTCGTTCCGCGGCGTAGTTGGTAGCAGCACGAGGTTGTGACGCCACGTGCCGATCCCAAGTTCACCGGATGACACAAAACCTAACGTGGCGAGCTCAGGTGGGGAGGGGAAGACAAACAAATATCGAAACAATAGTTAATTTTACAAGGGTAGCGTGTGGTATTTACCTGTGACGAGGCGGTGAAGCGGCCAGTCGGATTCCTCGGGATGATGCAATCTGAAATGTTAGCCTTAAGGGCGTCCTACTGAGAAAATGGCGTCCGCCAAATGCGACGCTGCCGAAGGGGCCTACGAAGGCGTCTGAGGGACGCCTCGGAAAAGATGGCGGAGTGTGACGCGTCACCAAGCTCCGGTTTTTCACACTGAGGAACCAGGTAAAATGAGAAAAGATATTCAAATGCAGATTTACAACAATAAAAGGTAAGTTTATTAAATATGCAAATGGTTTTCTGACTAGGCACACCGAAAGGTGTGTCGAAAAGAAGCCTGACGGGCGCAACAACACAAGTAGGTATGGCACAAGATTCAATGTTCAATAGGATAGATTTTCAGATAATGTTTCAAATGTACAAATTAATAACTCCGATTTGACTTTATGTTTCAGGTTTCCAGAGTATATCAGTTCAACGTTCCAGGTTTTCAACAAAGGTGAGTATGGTAAGTATAGGTTAACTTTGTGTTGCAGGTACGAATTTAGCATTAAGTTACAACTTTCAATATTACGACTTTTGTCCAATTGTTTCAGAATTACTTCTACGCACTGTCCTAACTGCATTGGCCAATGGTTAGAAGGTAAGTTATAGTTTTCACTCACACGTGTCAGGGCCCTGAGGTATCCTTCCAGGTGTGATGTGGCGGTTGTGGTGGTTGTGGCGACGGACGTCCAGGGAATTCAAGTGTTCTTCCTCCAGATCAATTCGGCGCGAGACGGCAATTTCGATGGTCAGGGATCTTACGAAAAAGCGTTGTGAAAGTATTTAAGGGGGCGGTTTGACTCTAGCAGGCTCAAGTTCACGGGCAGCAGGGCTCACAATGACTCTTACTGAATATCAAGGGGGGTCTGCCTGTGGAGGGGGCTGCTCGTTGGTTTTGTTCTGGATGGTCCCCCTCCGCTCCCTCGACGGACGAGCGCCTGCCAGGTGGAGACTTCTGATTGGCTCCCCCCGCCGAGGGAGGGACGCTCTGGCTGGAGACGGCGTCTTCATGTTGAGGGGGGGGTGACGTCACCTTCCGAGCTGACCACGGATCCGAATCTGACAATCATCGCCGCGGGTGGCTATGACAAATTCGGATCGGAAGGGAGTTAACGAATTAACCCAGTCTCTTCACTGGAAAGGTTCCCCAGTGAGTGGAGACTCACATCCCCCTTCCCTCCGGGAGCCAGCGTTGTCAAAGACGACGCTGGGTATTCCCAGAGGAGCCAAGGGACGCGCCTTCCTTATGGCCAGCTCGTAGGCGTGGCGACGACACCCGCGACAGTTGGCTGGGTCGCGCTGTGCCCGATGGTCCTCGGGGCACTCTGGCAGCGGTCGTCCCTGGCGGTGGAAATTCTTTAGACGTTGCCAGAACTCCTTACATCCCGGGCACCGGAAGACGAAGAGCTGTGGTACCTTCTTGGTGCAGACGGGACATTGACGCTTTCGGCTGATTCGCAGCACGATCCTCGGGTGGGCCGGAGGCGGTATCGTTTTGGCTGGTTCTGCTTCGTCTTCGCTGGATGTCGCGGGAGAGCGCCCGGGTGTCGGTGGTACGTCCCGGGTGGGGGACTCTTCGTAGGAACTAACTCTCCCACGAGCGCGCCGGGGTGGTCGAGGTGTCGTTGGCGGCGAGTGTAAGGGTGACAAGGCCACGTACGGGTTGAGCTGCGGACTCCTGACTTCGACGGCCTGAGGCATTGGTGACGGGGCGGGGGACGAAGCGGGGGGCGGAGCCGGGGAGCGAGCCAACTTCTCCTCAGCCTCCGCAGACCTCGCCGCAGGTGCCTCTGCAGATAGCTGGTTGGTTGCCTCAGGTGTAGCGGTCTTCGCCGCAGGTGGCTCCACTACCACCCGTGCGTTGGCTGCCTTGGACTCCGCCACGGCTGCGTCCCGTTGCTGGATCAGTTGTTGTCGATCCAGCAGCCACTTGGCTTGGCGGTCCAACAACGCATCCCGCTCCTGCACGATCCTCTGGTAGATGGGAATCCACCTGTGTATCTGGAGGATCGTGAGGAGCGCCGAATTCCCGGAAGTGTGGCGGCTGGTCGGAGTGTCGCCACACATCGTGAATCGCACGAAGTTGGAGAGCGTCTCCAGTACGTCGTAAGGGTCGTCGGGTGGCGCGGGCGTGCTCACGTGTCCCGGCGACTGGTCTCGAAGGCCGGCGACAAACCTTTCCGTTCGCCTCCTCATTAGTTCCACCATGGGGTCCGGCGACTGGGGACCCCCGTCCACTATCCACTCATCTAGCGGTTCTTGTGCCATCCTACAACAAACAAATAAACGCCCTACTGTAACATCCTGCCTAGGAAAAGTGACTCAGGAATTGATCTCATTGTACTTCACACAAATAATTCTGGCCTTGTTAGGAAGGTAGCAGAAGTAACGGTTCGGCTTGGTCTGAAGGACCTAAGTGAAGTTTGTCGGTCTGAAGGACCCAATTGAAATTGGTTGGTCTGAGGGACCCAAGCTGAACTTGTTGGTCTGAAGGACCATGTGTCGAGGTCGTGGTCAGTCTTTCCTAGTAGTCAGTCAGTTTGTCTTTCGGCCTAAGTGGAGTTGCTTATAATTTACGGAAGGGTCACGCTGGCGGAACGAATATGGAGTGGTTCCGGTTGGCGCCTCTCCTCTGAGTTTTTTCGGAGGTAGACCTTCAGGTGTCGACGGCTCTTCGGCTTTGCGTACCACTGGTTCCTGGTGAGGGCTGTTGCTGTGACGATCGTGTTCGCTGTGGCGATCGTGTTCGCTGTGGCGATCGTGTTCGCCGTGGCGATCGTGTTCGCTGTGGCGATCGTGTTCGCTGTGGCGATCGTGTTCGCTGTGGCGAGTGTCCTCGCTGTGGCGATCGTGTTTGCTGTGGCGAGTGTCCTCGGGGTGGTTGACCGGGTGTTGTGAGTTTCCCGCTGAATTCTCGGCTGATTTTCCCAAAGGGTAGCTGACGCTTTTATCTTCTTCACTGATCGAGGAGCGATCTGAGTGTCGATCCGCGTCCTCGAGGTGAGTCGGTTGTGGCGAAGCAGTCCCCTGGTTTGACTGTTCCGAAAACGGTGTAGTGGGAGCGTTCTCGTGAGATCCGGTCGGCACATCGCCACATTCCATCATGGTCGGGTTTGGAGGCGGCCATCGCAACTCCTCATCAGAGTCTTCCATTGTTTCTTCCTGTGTCCCCGTTTCCGGTTCGTGGCTGTTCCTTATTGTGTCTATTTCCGGAGTTTGATTGGATTTGGTATGGTCCAGGAAAGTATCGTCCGGTACACCCAGCACAAAGGCCGGTTTGAGGCGGTTAATGTGTACTACCTGACGTTTTATGTCGGGTGAGTCCCTGATTTCATAGGTAACATTCGAGTGTTTCTTCAGCACCGTCCACGGTCCACTCCATGGACTCCAGAATTTTTTTACGACACCTGGGGGCGGCTGCATGTCTTTTAGGTACACCATATCCCCTGCCTCAAAAGAGCGCAGAGAGCGGCGGGCGTTGATGGCTTCCGTCCGTTTCTTCCAGGCTTCGTGTAGACACTGTGTCGTGGCGTCACGGGCCATTCGGAGATTCTTCAACAAGGAGGACTCAGGTAGAGGTGTTCGAAGTCCTTGAAAGGTGTCGTTCGGGAGGCGTATTTCTCTCCCAAAGGTAAGAAAATTTGGAGTAAATCCAGTACTCTTATGGGGGCTGGATCGGTACGCTGCGAGTGCTACGGGCAACATGGTTTCCCAGTCCTTAGTTTTTTTGGTAATTTTCGCCAAAATGTTGGTCAAGGTTCGGTGGAAACGCTCGCATACCCCATTTCCTTCTGGGTGGTACGCGGTCGTGAAGATCTGCCGTATTCCCCATTGGGCACAAAGTTCGCGTGTCGATCCGGCGGTGAAGGCGGTTCCGCGGTCCGAAACAAGTCTCTCGGGTACACCGTGTCTCGGTATAAATTCCTTCGCTAAAATTTGCGCGACAGTAGAGGCGGTACAATTGGTGGTAACGTATGCTTCAGCATATTTGGTAAAATGGTCGATCACGGTAAGGAGGTATTTGGATTTTCCATTCGTCACGATGGGCCCCACGAAATCGATGCCGACGATGTGTCCGGGTCTCTCGGGGAGGAGCGGCTTCTGAATCGGGCTTTTCAGATTCGTCGGGGTGTTGCGACGTAAACACGTTTCACAACGTTGCACCTGTTCTTTGACGTCTCTCGATAGTCCGGGCCAGTTTCCGAGTCGCCTCACCACCTTTTCCGTCACGTCGGCTCCGGGGTGTCCTGCCCACTCATTCTTATGGCATCTGTCAATCAACCATTCACGAAGTGAACTAGGGATGAGGGGTACCCATTCGTGTCTACCATCGTGTCGCACTCTCATTTCCCACACTCCGTTAGCTTTTCGCAATCCTTCCTTACCGCGACTCAAAACCATCGATTGGACCCAATCATCGAGATCCTGTGCCGCGATCATTAGTTCGCGCGGGAAATCGAGATTTACAACGGCTATGTCCATTCGACTCAATCCGTCCGCATGCTTCATCTGAGTTCCGGGTCTGTATCGGGGAACGAAGTCGTATTCAGCGAGCCTTAGAACCCACCTCCCGATTCGTGATGTCGGGTTGCGGAGGTGCATCGCGGCCGTGAGTGCCATGTGGTCCGTTTGAAGTTCAAAGGTCTGACCTAAAAGATATTCTTGAAAATGGCGGACCGCCCACACAACGGCGAGTAACTCTCTCTCCGTGACGGAATACCTGGTTTCGGCCGGATTTAGTTTTCGACTTGCATATGCCACGGGCCTCTCTTCCCCTTCGAAGTTCTGCGAAAGGACAGCCCCCAAAGCGGAGCCGGAAGCGTCGGTGGCCAACACAAAGGGTTTATTCAGGTCAGGAAAGGCGAGTACAGGTTCCTCGGTCAACTTGACCTTGAGTTCGTCGAACGCTTGTTGTTGTTTACTTGTCCACTCGAAGGGTCGGTTCTTCTGGAGGAGGTCGGTCAAGGGCACCGAGAGCTCCGAGTATCGAGGTATGAACCTCCGGTAAAACCCAGCCAGCCCCAAAAACGACTGCAGTTTCAACGCCGAGGTAGGTACGGGGAATTCCTTAATGGCCTTGACCTTCTCGGGCTCGGTAAGGATTCCTTCGGGCGTGATGCGGTGACCTAGAAAGCGAACTTCGTTTTTCAAAAACTCGCACTTCGACAAGTTCACTTGAAGACGGGCCTCGGTTAGTCGATCAAAAACTTGAGTCAATTTCTGGAGGTGTTCCTCTCGAGTGGCGGAAAATACTATGATGTCATCCAGGTAAACGAGACAATGCTCTCCGAGGATTCCATCGAGGGCATCATTCATGACTCGCTGAAATGTAGCGGGCGCATTCTTCAGTCCAAACGGCATCTTTTCGTAATGAAAATGACGTCCTAATACGGAAAAGGCCGTTTTCTCCCTTGACTCGGGGTGAACTGGTATCTGGTGATAACCCGATATTAAGTCGATGGTTGTGAACCATTTACACTGACCTAACATCGCAAGGGTCTCCTGTAATCGGGGAAGAGGATAAGCGTCTCCCTTGGTGATTTTATTGAGCTGTCGGAAATCCGTGCAAAATCGCCAAAGCTGCTTTTCTCCCGGCGGCGTCTTCTTTTTGACGAGTAGTACAGGCGCACACCATGGGCTAGTAGACGGGCTAATTACCCCATTTGACAGCATGTCCTTGATTTGAGTTTCAACGACGTCGCGGAGGGCGTGAGGAACCGGGTAGGGTTTTTGTTGTGTAACGGTGGGTTGAGTAGTAACTATCTCGTGGGATACGTTCAATCGACATCCCTCCCCCGTAGGTGGCTTAAATAAGTCCCGAAATTTACACAACAATTCCCTAGTTGGTTCCGCGTCCGAAGTTGTGAGATGTCGTAGTTTCTCTTGCAAGGTCACGTCGAACTCGGGTAACGGGGTTTCCCATTGGTCGGTCGGTAGCTCCCCCCACTCCTCTTCTTCTAGACCGTCTGGCGTGGCGCTGAGACATACTTCTTTTTCATAGTTTTGAATCGGGGGAATAATCGAACAAATCTCGGCGCAGGCCTTTTCTTCTCTAAGGGATACGTTAGAACTCGTTTCATTAGGGGTATCGACTGTATCGGGACATGGTTCAACACATGGGTCGATTGTGGCGAACTGGGTCGGGCTGTGCCGGTTCGCTGTGTCGAACTGTGTCGCACTGTGCCGATCCATTGTGTCGAAATGTGTCGCGCTGTGCCGATCCTCCGTGGCGAACTGTGTCGCACTGTGTCGATCCACTGTGTCGAACTGTGTCGCACTGTGTCGACCCACCGTGGCGAACTGTGTCGCACTGTGTCGATCCACTGTGTCGACATAAGTCCGATGGTAGTTGTGGAGCATCCGATCGAGGCATTTTTCGAGGGAGGTTTTCCCATCAAAGTCCGGCGCGGGGTCCGTGCTGTCGCTTGCGTCGTCAACTTCCCGGAATTCGGTCGGTGTAGTGGGGGTTGCACAACGTCGTGAAATCGGTGTGCTGAAACGCACTTTCGGAGGAAGTGGAAGGTTTTGGGCCGGATCCTTCGTCAAGTTTTCGTAGTGGGGTGTATCGTCGTACCGCTCAACGGGTGTATCGATAGGGACAGAAACGCCCCTGAACTGCCGATTCCAAAACTTCAGGCTTCCGACGCCATCTTGATTTGTGGCGAAATTTGCCCGCACCTCCGAAATGTCGTCCGGTTTTTCGCAATCCACGCACGATAGTTTTTGCGTGGCGGAGGCAGTTGTTGCCGCCGAAGGGGTGCTAGGGAGAGGAGCGTTGTGATCATGAATTTCATTTTGATCCACAAACGTCCCAAATTCCCGCCCCTCGGGCCGCAACACTACCCCCACGCTGTAGATTTCCTCGGGTGTGTCGACCGGCGTATATGGGCGGATGACGCCTTTTGGGGTGCGGAATTTCATTTCTGGTCCCGTTGTAAACGTGATGGGTACCCTCCGAAGTACGTCGAGCCCCAAAAGATCGAGCGTAGCGCTTCTCCTTGCGAATACTAAAAATGTGTGCTCAAATACACATTCGCCGATCCTCGTGACGACGCGTTGTTCCCCGGAGAAATGTAGGGGCATTCCATCAGCTCCCCACGCGATCGCTCGGGTTGGGAGAATTGGAATCCCCTTTACGGGTGTTGAAAGTACCGAAAGCGTAGCTCCGGTGTCCAGGGTCATCTCTCGTTCCTCCGGGCCCAGTCCCACGGTGATTTTCATAGTCCGCGACATTGGAGCTTCCACGGCGGGAACATGTGCCTCCTCGATTGGCTTCTTGTAACGGGCGACCTCCATTGAATGTGCCGGCGCCATGATAGGTTGCGACACGGGGAGGAGACGTTTCTTTTTGTAACAATCCTCCTCCAGATGTTCTCGGACGCCACAGAAGTCACAAAATATGGTCTTGTTCGGGCTGAAAGGGCAACTCACGGGGAAATGTGTTTTGTCCGCGCAAAACATACACGGATATCGCGGGGTTGGTTTCTCGGCGCTTCGGCGCTCGCTGGGCTTATCTTGGCGGTGGTCCTCCTCCCTGTGTCGATTGTGACGCTGTAGGGGTTCGTCTTTTCGCGGGCATCGAGCGGCGAAATGTTCAGGACTTCCGCAGTTGTAACATCGGCGGTCGTTGGTAATGGCCGCCAAGTCCCAACGTTCGTCTGTGTCGATTGTGTCGTCTAGGGTTTCCTCCAATTCCTCCGCCTTGCTCAGTGCGTCCTGGATCGATCTGGGGCGATTTGTGATGAGCAGTGCGCTCATGTTTTTGCTGACACCACGTATGAAAGCGCTCAGGGTTTTTCTTTCTACCCAGTCGTGGCGTTCGTGACGTCGGAGTTGTCCTCCTTCTTCCATGACGGCACACCGGGCGAGGCTGCGGACTCGGTCGGCAAATTGGCGGAGCGTTTCTGTGGCGTTCCGCTTGACTGTCCACAGGAGGGCGGCGGCGTGTTGTGGATTTTCCTTCTGGAACCACTTGATCATGTCGTCACGGACGATCTCGTAGACGTTGTCTACGTCGAGCGTATCATCCCGATCGATAAGGAATTGCTTAGCGGTTCCCCGCGCTTTTGTGCGGAGTAAACGGTATCGTTGTCGCGAGGTCAAACCCGTGGTCACCATATCAAAATTCGCAAAAAACGACACAACACTTAATGCACCGGTCGCGTCTGGGTCCCACGACTCTACTTCGAGGAATACCGAGCGCGGTATGTCCTCCCTATCGGCTTCATGTGTTACGTTATTATATCGCTGAAGGAGAATGTTCATCTCCTTCATTGTCTGAGTCATTGTTTCTACAGCTTCCGTGCCGGAGGACGATTGGGTTTCGGTCCCCCTGTCGCTAGGTGTCGGATTATTGAGGAACATGGTAGCGATTTGTACTAACTACCACCTAGGCACGAAGAAGTCTGTCGGCGTGAATCGGTCTAAGTCGAGAAAAATACAACTACGAGAAGAGACGTCTTCTCGCGTCGTTTCGTGCGGAAGGCTGCTTCTAATGTCACTTTTCCTGTATAATAAATGGATGTACAGCCTACCTATTTTTATTTTTACCTGTCTCAGTGTGTTTTATTTTCAAGGTTTGTTTCGATAGACTCTAAATTTAGAACTGAGCTCGTGTCGAACGGCCTACGAGTTTGAGTGGGTTCGTGTGAGGCTTACTCACACCGGGATCCACTCCGCTGCCACCAAATTTGTAGGCCTGCTACTTGTGGCGATTGTGTCGATGACCACAGAGGTAGCGTCCCGGCTTACTCGTGGTGATTGTGACGATTGTGGCGACACACCAGTTGTAAGCGGGATTTACGTTCGACAGGGTTAAGGTTTCGTTCCGCGGCGTAGTTGGTAGCAGCACGAGGTTGTGACGCCACGTGCCGATCCCAAGTTCACCGGATGACACAAAACCTAACGTGGCGAGCTCAGGTGGGGAGGGGAAGACAAACAAATATCGAAACAATAGTTAATTTTACAAGGGTAGCGTGTGGTATTTACCTGTGACGAGGCGGTGAAGCGGCCAGTCGGATTCCTCGGGATGATGCAATCTGAAATGTTAGCCTTAAGGGCGTCCTACTGAGAAAATGGCGTCCGCCAAATGCGACGCTGCCGAAGGGGCCTACGAAGGCGTCTGAGGGACGCCTCGGAAAAGATGGCGGAGTGTGACGCGTCACCAAGCTCCGGTTTTTCACACTGAGGAACCAGGTAAAATGAGAAAAGATATTCAAATGCAGATTTACAACAATAAAAGGTAAGTTTATTAAATATGCAAATGGTTTTCTGACTAGGCACACCGAAGGGTGTGTCGAAAAGAAGCCTGACGGGCGCAACAACACAAGTAGGTATGGCACAAGATTCAATGTTCAATAGGATAGATTTTCAGATAATGTTTCAAATGTACAAATTAATAACTCCGATTTGACTTTATGTTTCAGGTTTCCAGAGTATATCAGTTCAACGTTCCAGGTTTTCAACAAAGGTGAGTATGGTAAGTATAGGTTAACTTTGTGTTGCAGGTACGAATTTAGCATTAAGTTACAACTTTCAATATTACGACTTTTGTCCAATTGTTTCAGAATTACTTCTACGCACTGTCCTAACTGCATTGGCCAATGGTTAGAAGGTAAGTTATAGTTTTCACTCACACGTGTCAGGGCCCTGAGGTATCCTTCCAGGTGTGATGTGGCGGTTGTGGTGGTTGTGGCGACGGACGTCCAGGGAATTCAAGTGTTCTTCCTCCAGATCAATTCGGCGCGAGACGGCAATTTCGATGGTCAGGGATCTTACGAAAAAGCGTTGTGAAAGTATTTAAGGGGGCGGTTTGACTCTAGCAGGCTCAAGTTCACGGGCAGCAGGGCTCACAATGACTCTTACTGAATATCAAGGGGGGTCTGCCTGTGGAGGGGGCTGCTCGTTGGTTTTGTTCTGGATGGTCCCCCTCCGCTCCCTCGACGGACGAGCGCCTGCCAGGTGGAGACTTCTGATTGGCTCCCCCCGCCGAGGGAGGGACGCTCTGGCTGGAGACGGCGTCTTCATGTTGAGGGGGGGGTGACGTCACCTTCCGAGCTGACCACGGATCCGAATCTGACAATCATCGCCGCGGGTGGCTATGACAAATTCGGATCGGAAGGGAGTTAACGAATTAACCCAGTCTCTTCACTGGAAAGGTTCCCCAGTGAGTGGAGACTCACAATAGAATAACAAAACAACCTCTGAGTGATGAGTGTGTCAACGCCAAATATGAGTATTGACAACCGTGTCGCAATCAAAAAATGTCATACAACGTCTGTTGTTCAACCTAAGGCACTGAGGTACTTATAACACTAGGAAAGGCAAAAGAAAAAACATCTCCTAGATTCTCCTTGTGCTAACTTTCTGGTGCCCGAAAAACCGCGATTTTTTCGGCACTTGTTTCAGATTTTCGCCTATAACTCGTACACGATGCATCCTACGGAAAATTTTACTCAATCCTTTATTAAAGAGGATGAATTTCTGCGTCGAATGACCACCTGAAACGTTAATATCGGTTCATTCAATGATAGAATAACGAAACAACTTCTGAGTAAATAAATATTATATATAAATAAATATATATAAAACTCATATTTGGCGTTGACACACCCATCACTCAGAAGTTGTTTCGTTATTCTATCATTTGGTAGGGGCGGGTGAGAGGGGAGAGGAAGGGGGGATGCTTTTCTTACACAAAATTTGATTCTCTACAACTTTGATTATGTGACATTTTTTGGTTGGATACGCCGTTTTTGATGTACAGGCCTTGAAACTTGAGCGTAACCCATTTTTCAACCAATTTGGGAAAAAGCGGCAAAATTCAACGATCGATTTCGGCCAAACGGCTGAACCGATATTAACGTTTCAGGTGGTCATTCGACGCAAAAATTCATCCTCTTTAATAAAGGATTGAGTAAAATTTTCCGTAGGATGCATCGTGTACGAGTTATAGGCAAAAATCTGAAACAAGTGCCGAAAAAATCGCGGTTTTTCGGGCACCAGAAAGTTAGCACAAGGAGAATCTAGGAGATGTTTTTTCTTTTGCCTTTCCTAGTGTTATAAGTACCTCAGTGCCTTAGGTTGAACAACAGACGTTGTATGACATTTTTTGATTGCGACACGGTTGTCAATACTCATATTTGGCGTTGACACACTCATCACTCAGAGGTTGTTTTGTTATTCTATCATTTGGTAGGGGCGGGTGGGAGGGGGAGGGAGGGGGGAGGCTTTTCTTACACAAAATTTGATTCTCTACAACATTGATTATGTGACATTTTTTGGTTGGATACGCCGTTTTTGATGTACAGGCCTTGAAACTTGAGCGCAACCCATTTTTCAACCAATTTGGGAAACATCGCCAAACTTCAACGATCGATTTCGGCCAAACGGCTGAACCGATCTAAAAAATGAAGGTGGTCAGTCGACGCAGAAATTCATCCTGTTTAATAAAGGATTGAGTAAAATTTTCCGTAGGATGCATCGTGTACGAGTTATAGGCGAAAAACTGGAACAAGTGCCGAAAAATCGTGGTTTTTCGGGCACCAAAAAGTGAGCAAAAGGAGAATCTAGGAGATGTTTTTTCTTTTGCCTTTTCTATTATTATAAGTACTTCAGTGCCTTAGGTCGAACAACAGACTTTTCACTTTGATTATATGACATTTTTTGATTGCAACACCGTTTTCAATACTCATAATTTCGTTTACTCAGAAGTTGTTTTGTTATTCTATCATTTGGTAGGGGCGGGTGGGAGGGGGGGGGGGAGGAAGAGGGGATGCTTTTCTTACACAAAATTTGATTCTCTACAACTTTGATTATGTGACATTTTTTGGTTGGATACGCCGTTTTTGATGTACAGGCCTTGAAACTTGAGCGTAACCCATTTTTCAACCAATTTGGGAAAAAGCGGCAAAATTCAACGATCGATTTCGGCCAAACGGCTGAACCGATCTTAACGTTTCAGGTGGTCATTCGACGCAGAAATTCATCCTGTTTAATAAAGGATTGAGTAACATTTTCCGTAGGATGCATCGTGTAAGAGTTATAGGCGAAAAACTGAATCAAGTGCCGAAAAATCGCGGTTTTTCGGGCACCAAAAAGTTAGGACCAGGAGAATGTTTTTTCTTTCGCCTTTTCTAGTATTACAAGTACCTCAGTGCCTTAGTAAGTTGAACAACAGACGTTTCACTTTGATTATATGACATTTTTTGATTGCAACACCGTTTTCAATACTCATAATTTCGTTTACTCAGAAGTTGTTTCGTTATTCTATCATTTGGTAGGGGCGGGTGGGAGGGGGGGAGGAAGGGGGGATGCTTTTCTTACACAAAATTTGATTCTCTACAACTTTGATTATGTGACATTTTTTGGTTGGATACGCCGTTTTTGATGTACAGGCCTTGAAACTTGAGCGTAACCCATTTTTCAACCAATTTGGGAAAAATCGCCAAACTTCAACGATCGATTTCGGCCAAACGGCTGAACCGATCTTAACGTTTCAGGTGGTCATTCGACGCAGAAATTCATCCTGTTTAATAAAGGAAAGAGTAAAATTTTCCGTAGGATGCATCGTGTACGAGTTATAGGCAAAAAACTGAAACAAGTGCCGAAAAATCGCGGTTTTTCGGGCACCAAAAAGTTAGCACAAGGAGAATCTAGTAGAATATACTAAAAACATGTTCCATAGGCACCCACAAGTCACCCATAAAAGTTTCGCTTTGTCCGGAATTAATGCAAACCCTAACTGCTAATTTGACTGGACTAGTACGTAGAATCCAAAAATCGAATAAAAATTTGGCCGTCCGTCCGCCGTCCGCCGTACGCCGTACGCGGCACTTTTGCCACTTAGCATTGACCGATTTTGATGAAATTTGGTATGTAGGCTCCATTTGGGGTCTAGTTGTGCCCCGAAGCTTTTGGTTGATGTAGGTCACTTCTAAGGGTTCCAAAACCAATTTTGAAATTTTGAAAACGCCCTAACTCAAAAAATTTTGATATAAAGGTATTGTTTTTCCTTCAGTTTAAGATTCTATGGAATTTTTAGAATTTTTTGAGACCCCGCGGAGCCCTGTAGGACAAACCGTTCGCTCCCTACGAAAATTTAAGGGTTTTTATTGAAATATATATATATATAAATCAAAACACGAGTGTGAATCGCAAAAGAGGCCTAATCTCCGTTCAAATTAGAGCTGACCAAAATGCGATCAATGGTTGGTGATTTTGATCTTTTTTTAATTTTTTTTGATTTTTTCTTGATTTTTTTTTTTTTTTTTCTTCTTTTTTTCATCGGTATTGGATGGTTGGTGATTTTGTAGACGAGTGATCTATATAGAAAAATAATAAACCATTGTGTAATAATTTGCAGCGTTTTTTTCTCTATTTCAGATCAGCCGGCATTCGAAGGATTTCAAAATTTGTCAAGTTAATGACGCACACTCAGGTTGGTATACTGATAACGGCAATTTCAGGTCACAATTAGTGAGTATTAATTAATGCGAACTGTATTCATGTATTGTCTATAATAACAATATTGAAGACTACCCGGAGGAGGGGGTAACGGCACTTTTAGCCAAGGTTGACTACAACTTCTCCAGAAGTCATCTTTTAAAATCCCAAAAATGTGGAAAATCAAAAAAAGTCAAGTCAAAAGTCAAGTGGTAAAAGTTCGTATGGTTCATGATTGGACTTCTTGTAACCTTGTATGAAGTCTTCATTGATTTCATTCTCTTCTGCTCATCACCAACCGAAATGCGAAATTGAAGGGGCCGATTTGTGCCTTAGAATTGAAAGTTAAGATTTTCCTTGCCATAAGTTAAGTCAATTGGGAACTTGCTCGTTTATTTTGATCCGACTTTTTTTCCGAGGAAATTCAGGGTGTTTTACCACTCAAACTCAACCTGGCACATATTTTCGCTTAGAATTTTACCCTCCTGATTCATTTGACGACCTAATATTTTTCTGACGTACTACGTTGACAGTAAAACTAAAATTTGACAATATTACTTGGAAAAGTGTTTTGAAATCGTGTAGCTTAGCAACATCTTTTATTCGAACTGGATTCTCTCAATCTACTAATCGACAAAATGACGAAGTGGTGTCGAACAAAATTCCATCAAGAAACAAATTCTAACCCCCTTAAAATTTGTTGGTTTACGTTTCAAGGTACCTACGTAAAATCCGAAATCGAATTTTGAAAAATCCCTCCGTCCTTAGTTACCATGGGCCTACTTCGGTAAAATTTGGTCTATGGCCCTTGGGTCTAGTCGTGCTGCCAAACTTTTGGTTGTCAGTCACTTCTTAGGTTTGAAAAATAAGGTTTGAAATTTTAACAACGCCCCAGCTTGAAAACTCTCGGTATTGTTTTTCCATAAATTAAAAATGAAATTGAATTTTTAGAATCAAATGAGAATCAAATGAGCTCTGTAGGACAAACTGTTCGCCTTAAGACCTAAGGTTGGACTTACAATAAATCAGAAACACGAGTTTGGATCGCAAAAGACTGTTCACTGCCTGAAATCTGCTGATCAAATTCGATCATTGTTCGTTTATATGAAAAAAGTTTCATGTAGTACTCAGTTTGTTGTGCCCACAACTCTAGCATTTCAGTATTGCTAGTAGGCAGTATTAATGGAAAAGCCGAATTTTATGCATTGTGTAATAATTTGCAGCGTTTTTTCGCTCTAGAAGCAATACCAGTAATACAATTAATTTATTTAAGAGAATTGCCTCAAAATTTACATAAATTTTTAAAATATAATCTGCGATTCGAGCTCCTTAAACGCTGAAAATTATACGTACACAAAGGTTTATTATTTTTCTGTATAGATCACTCGTCTGCAAAGAACTCGGCTTTGCCATTATCACCACCTACCAAAAAAAACGATACTAGATACTACCAAAAAAAGATACTAGATACTATGTACCTACCTACCTCGTACCTACAGCGACCGCATTTTGGTCAGCTAACATTTGAACGGAGATTAAGCCCCTTTTGTGATTCACACTCGTGTTTCTGATTTATCGTAATTCCAACCCTTAAGTTCTCGCAAGGAGCGAACGGTTTGTCTTAAAAAGCTCTGAGTGGTCTCTAAAAATACTATCTTAAATTGATGAAAAAACAGTACCTTTATATCGAAATTCATTGAGCTAGGGCCTTTTCAAGATTTCAACCCTTATTTTTCAATCCTTAGAAGTGACTTACATCAACCAAAAGCTTCGGGGCACAACTAGACCCCAAATGGAGCCCATATACCAAATTTCATCAAAATCGCTCCATTGCAACTAAGAAAAGTGCCGCGTACGGCGGACGGACGGCCAAATTTTTATTCGATTTTGGTTTATTATTTTCAATAATGAACCTTTGGAATCGACCAAGAAAATTTTTTCTTTAACACCCCTCAAAATTTGATGGTTTACGTTTCAAGGTACGTAGAATCCAAAAATCGAATACAAATTTGGCCGTCCGTCCGCCGTACGCCGTACGCGGCACTTTTGCCACTTAGCATTGACCGATTTTGATGAAATTTGGTATGTAGGCTCCATTCGGGGTCTTGTTGTGCCCCGAAGATTTTGGTTGATGTAGGTCACTTCTAAGAGTTCCAAAATGAATTTTGAAATTTTGAAAACGCCCTAACTCAAAACATTTTCATATAAAGGTATTGTTTTTCCTTCAATTTAGGATTCTACTGAATTTTTAGATTTTTCTGAGACCACCCGGAGCTCTGTAGGACAAACCGTTCGCTCGCTACGAGAATTTAAGTTTTGGACGTACGATAAATCAGAAACACGAGTGTGAATCGCAAAAGAGGCCTAATCTCCGTTCAAAATTATAGCTGACCGAAATACGATCGATGTTTTTCTTCATATTGGATGGTTGGTGGCTTTGCAGACGAGTGATCTATAGAAAAATAATAAACCATTGTGTAATAATTTGCAGCGTTTTTAGATTCTACGTACCTTGAAACGTAAACCAACAAATATTGAGGGGGGTTAAACAATTTTTTTTCTTGTTCAATTCCAAAGGTTCATTATTGAAAATAATAAAGCAAAAAGAACCAACTCCGATAACTGAAGATGCACCATTTTGAGTTGCTTCCACTTTGGACACCGGGGTATCTCTATTTTGAGTCTTTATACATCGTCGTCGATATTCTAACAACCCATCTCTAATTCTTGTTTTTGAGTCGTATAAACCTTTGGATTTGAAATTTCTCGATTTACCGACCTGTTCCATCAGCCGTTCGTTGGCGAGTGAAATTTCGAGATTTCGTGTATAACAGTGCATTATCTCAATCAACAATTTGGGGTTTGAGGTGTTCGGAGTAGGAGGTTGTTTTCTATGAAGACTTATAAATCAATTAATTGTCAATTGACTATAAATCATCATTGTTCTGATGCTACTATAAGCCTTTGAGTTACCAGTTACGTCTGATTTTCAGCCCATCCTGAACATTATTTTACTAAAATGAGGCAGTATTAGGTTAGCGCTGCAGTATAGGTGCCAAAATGCAAAATTTTCCTACCAAGGCTAAGATCAAACTGCAGTGCGACACTACGTATCAACATTTACGTTATTGGCTATTCTGACACTTGGGAATTTTCAATGGTTGAAGTACCTTCGAAAAAAAACGATTTTGCAGGTTCGCCACTTTGTCGACATAGGAATTTTTTATTCAATTGTAATAATGATTTTGTGGATGTTTCAGTATGAAGATGGCTGGGCATTATGCTGGTTGGGTAACTTTGACAGTCTGGAGGAAAAAGTCGACACTCCTTGCCCTGGCCTTAGCCGTCGTGATATTCATAATCTGCCTTCAGTACAACGTTGCAAGAACCTCAGACGGAGATGAAAATGATCTAAGTTTAAAAATCGCCATGCAAGACAAGCGAACTTTGCTGGGAGGAAGCGTGATGGGATATGTTGGGAACAACGCTCCTCCAAACACTCCACCACTCCCCGCATCACAGGAGAAGATTCTGGATGAATCGCCGTACAGGGACGATTTGGGCCTTCAAAGAAATGACAGGAATCTCGAAGATTCCATTTTCGACGACGTTCCCTCCAGAGCACCTTATGTGCCCAAACAAAGACTGATCCACCTCGACTTGAAGGGAGCACCTCCCAAAATTTCATACCTCAAGAAGATCTTGAAATTATCAAAAGAAATTGGTGCCACCAGCGTTCTCCTCGAGTGGGAAGATATGTTTCCTTGGTATGGATACTTGAAAAACGTTGCAGCCACAAACGCTTATACCAAAGAGGAGGTGAAGGATTTGCTTGAGGCCGCCAAACAGAACGAGTTGGAAGTGATTCCTCTAATCCAAACCTTTGGACACGTGGAACTGGCTTTGAAACTGAAGGATTTCAAACATTTGAGAGAAGTTCCAGAATCAGCTCAGGCGTTGTGCCCTTCGAATAACGCCTCCTTCGATTTGATCCAAACTATGATCGATCAAGTAAGTACTTATCAACGTACAATTTGATCCATCTTAAGGTATCTAATTAATAGGTGGAGTAGGGGATCACAATTAGAATGGACTTAAAACTATAGATCGGACACAGTTCTTCCAAAAAATTGCTCAATTTTCACCTTACCTATTCAGTGTTCCATTAGTGAATACATTTTAGGTATTTACTAACTGCGATCTATTTCTGTTTCAGGTCATGGAGCTGCATCATAATTCTAAGTATCTTCACATCGGCTGTGACGAGGTATTCCAAATGGGAGAATGTTCGAAGTGCAAGACCCAACCTCGAGATTCCTTGTTTTTGGGACACGTTGCAAGGGTGGCTGGAATAGTGAAAACTAGGTATCCCTCGGTGAAGCCGATTATTTGGGATGACATGCTGCGTCACCTTCCACCTAGCAGCCTTGAGCAGTATCGTATAGGAGAGCTCGTTGAACCTATGGTTAGTGAACAACTTCAGTGGGTACCTAAAACCCTAATTGCATGTCTTACTACTTGGAGAATTTAAGAAGCTTATTGTTTAGTATTGTATTTGTTTAGCAGCATTCCAGAGGACGTCCCTTTGGATGAGGAGGACTTTCTGTTGTGACCTCCTTCTTGTGGAATATTTTTTCAAATAAAAAAAGTGCGCAGTATCCCGAGTCCACAGGTGTTCGAAAGCACCTGCCTCTCTATCGTAAAGTTCCCCTACTTCCTTTTCTCAGGAGTATAATTATGAGTGTTGTGGTCAACTAACTCTTTGCATTTCTGCCCATTCATTTTCTTGGCTCAGTGGTAGCAAACACGACGCAGGCTTGTGTAGTATAGTCAGAAGTCTGGAGACCGAACCCCCTTCAAGGGAAGTTAATTTTTAATGACAACAAAGTGGCGCAGTCAGTACTGACCCGAAATGGCTCCTCAGCGTTATCTGAGGACTTTTATTGTTATGTCATCAAAACAGCTCTCTCAAGACACGAGTCAAGTTTCGACCGATTCAGACATACCTACTGTAGAGTTCAGCAGATCCCCCGTTCCGTTGAAAGAATAAAAACTAACTCCAGAGCCAGTCAAAAATATAGCATTCTCTCTGAGCTATCCGGTTGCGTGTCGGCTAAAGGCCCACACCTCCCAGACAAGGTAACAGAGTACCTAAGGTTTCCTCAGCTATCAGCTACCTCTTTGGATTCTGTCGCTACTCAGGGTTGTGTAGTACAGTCAGAAGTCAGGGGATCATCCCCGGTCGAGAAAGTTAGTTTTAAATGATAACATATTCCGGTCTCGGCATACCTACTACCATCACTCGAATCCAGAAAACACGACTCCCTCCAATCTTCCTGATCATCAATCTATTTCGGCCCCGGTGATCTTCCTAATTAGCTAGCACCAACAATTTACGGTTTTGAGCTGGATTTAATCATTTACCCAATACCTGAATCACTCAACGAGTCTCCCATCTAATTAAAACGCTTCTTTTCTCACTTAAGTTTCTACTTTTTAAAAGGCAAAGTCAGTTACGTAAATAATCGGAGTCAAATTTCACTGGAACATTACTTTTGAACATAAGTCAGGATAGAGTCATTACACTTTCATTTTCAGTAAACGATAGAACAAACATTCATAATTGCATGTCTCCTGCTTAAAACAGTAATTGACATATTCATTTCATGTTATTTAGTTGGTAAGTACTATGTTGGGGCTACCATAACATTTTTGACATCATGACAGCCTAAAACTGGAGAGTATTTTGAAATTCGAAATCATCGATAGATAGGCACCTAATCCGAGGAGGAATAGAGGGGTAGACACAGTGGGGACTCCTCCCCCCACCTCCCTCTCCGTGCCCACGTTATAAAACGCTGCAAATTATTACACAATGGTTTATTATTTTTTATTTTTCTATATAGATCACTCGTCTGCAAAGCCATAAACCATCCAACATGAAGAAAAACATCGATCGAAATTCGGTCAGCTTTAATTTGAACGGAGATTAGGCCTCTTTTGCGATTCACACACGTGTTTCTGATTTATCGTACGTCCAAACTTTAAATTCTCGTAGTGAGCGAACGGTTTGTCCTACAGAGCTCCGCGTGGTCTCAAAAAATTCTAAAAATTCTACAGAATCTTAAATTGAAGGAAAAACAATACCTTCATATCAACATTTTTTGAGTTAGGGCGTTTTGAAAATTTCAAAATTGATTTTGGAACCCTTAGAAGTGACCTACATCAACCAAAACCTTCGGGGCACAACTAGACCCCAAATGGAGCCTACATACCAAATTTCATCAAAATCGGTCAATGCTAAGTGGCAAAAGTGCCGCGTACGGCGTACGGCGGACGGCGGACGGCGGACGGACGGCCAAATTTTTATTCGATTTTTGAATTCTACGTACCTTGAAACGTGAACCATCAAATTTTGAGGGGTGTTAAAAATTTTTTTTTCTTGGTCGATTCCAAGGGTTCATTATTGAAAATAATAAACCAAAAGGGCAACAAAAACAGGTACAATAGGGTGTGCGCCTGGGTAGGAAAAACTGTTTATTGTTATTTTGGTTTATTATTTTCAATACTGAACCTTTGGAATCGACCAAGAAAAAACAATTGTTAACACCCCCTCAAAATTTGATGGTTTACGTTTCAAGGTACGTAGAATCCAAAAATCGAATAAAAATTTGGCCTTCCGTCCGCCGTCCGCCGTACGCGGCACTTTTGCCACTTAGCATTGACCGATTTTGATGAAATTTGGTATGTAGGCTCCATTTAGGGTCTAGTTGTGCCCCGAAGATTTTGGTTGATGTTGGTCAAAAAACTTTGGTTTCCTTCAATTTAAGATTCTATAGAATTTTTAGAATTTTTTGAGACCACGCGGAGCTCTGTAGGACAAACCGTTCGGTTCCTACGAGAATTTATGGGTTTTTCGTACGATAAATCAGAAACACGAGGGTGAATCGCAAAAGAGGCCTAATCTCCGTTCAAATTTTAGCTGACCGAAATGCGATCGATGTTTTTCTTCATGTTGGATGGTTGGTAGCTTTGCAGACGAGTGATCAATATAGAAAAATAATAAACCATTGTGTAATAATTTGCAGCGTATTAATCGAAAGTCACTGTCCCGCCCAGGCGAGAGGGGAGCGTGACGTCATAAACGGTCGAAACTTTGAAAAATCATAGAAACAGATCTACTCGCGCTAGAAGGTCGCGGTTGGTGCCAAAATTCTCAGGATGTTGTCTACTTTCGATTAAAAATCTAAAAAAAAAACAAGGCGCACCCCCCATTTTGCACATCCCTAGCTAATTTACCACAAGTAGAATCATCTCTACACTTGGTCGAACTCCCAGGCTATATTATTTAAATTACAAAACTGTGTTCTCTATAGTTCTTCGCTAAAGTCTTACCTACTTTTCCTTTGGAAATATTTGACTAAATTTTGAATTGTGATGTTCCCAAGTTGTAAGCGAGAAAGGAAGTCGCTAGTATGTGTCTCCATTAAACTTACAAATTGGGAATTTGCCAAAACTATCATTGGTTGAATTTCTAGTGTCTGGCCTTCTCAACTGTAACGTATCGGGACGACATAAATCAACACGGGTTCTTCAGTGAACAATAATTATATTTTAGGAAGCACAGCAATGTGGAAGCGAATCATACGGGGGTGAGAATGATCACAAACAGGTGATCCTGTAGAGAGGGGAGCCACAGCCTGCCTCATCTACCAATAGTTGATTAGGTAGGCATCCAGTAATTAGCCTCATTACATCAACCTTTGACGGTAGTTTGCTCTCTTCAATTTAAAAGGCGACGCCACGTGACATTCCTACTAAATTGAAGAGATAAATAAATTCTTGCGATAACTCAAAGCGTTCCAGAATAGGTGTAGTGTCAATTTGTCTTGGTCAAAATCTCATACATTCTTGGAATCAGAAAACAAAACATGTGCTTCGCCGTCAATTTTTAGGACGTCCCACAGTAAGACTTGGGCGTCCTTATGCGATCGATCTGGGGTGAAGGAGGACAACACTCAACAGAAAAAAAATAACCACACAGTAATCCGTTTTAGACCATTCTGAATCCAAATCCGCGAAAAAAACCATGGGTGTATGTCTGTGTGTGTGTGTATGTGTGTGTGTGTGTGTGTGTGACAAAATCTTGTGTCGTCTGCACAGGCCTTAGTACTCAACCGATTTTCCTGGTTCTTTTTTTGTTAGACACGGAAAACTATCTAGTTGTGCACTACGGTGCCGGAATTTCGAATTTCGCCTTTTAAGGGGGAAAGGGGGGGTTAATGCTCAAAAAACGTGCGTTTTTGAGCATAATCTTATAAACTCTGCCCAGGCCTCAATTTCCAACCGATTTGTGTGTTTCTTTTTTTGTTTGACTAAAATAACTTCCGAGTTGTACATGATTTCACCAGAGTACCAACATTCGCAAGAGGAGGGGATGGGTGGGGGGATAATATTCACAAAATATCCGATTTTTCAATATTTCGGTTCCTTTACTGCTTACTAATTGTACCCAAGCTTTGAAATTGAAGAAAAATTCTCATTATACCTTAGGATTTGCATTAATTACTTTCTGTACCACCATGGAACTAAAAGTGGTGCCACCATGGTGCCAGGGCACCTTCAACCTCATATTTCTTGGGTTTTTTGGTGTTTTACCTTGAATACGGATGTGACATTCGACGGACTGCCTACTAAACCTAATAGATGAAAGTTCAATGTTACGACGTTTTTCCGCTTTGGTGCCAGACTGGCACCATTGGTGGCGGTGGGGGGGGGGGGGGGGGGTTGAACTCGAATTCGCATGTTGGGTATCGTAGATCATGGATTTTAAAATGCTCTTCAGATTCGAGGCTCCCATGCCACTAGAAATGTTAAGGTGGATAATGGTGGGGGGGTTAGTATTTCTTGCCTAAAGTAATAAATAAATTACATCGAGAGAAACAGTCTTATCGCTTAACAACTGGTTAAACTGATCCAATACTTATCCAATGGGACGTCCCCTGGAATGCATGCATTACTAAACAATATGTTTCTTAATTAAAATCTTTACCATTTTTGTCAACTTTTCTGATTGACCATAAATTGGGACCATCCAATTTGTTGCAAAACTAAACCATTAGATCGTGATCATAATCATCGCTAAAGGAATTTCACATTAAGTACGTTTGCGCTTGCGCTTATGGTATCACCATGAATATGAGGATATTGAACCAATAGCACAAGATGAATAGTTGAAGTGGAAATCTTAATCTCGAAGATGAGGTTGTCTTATGTACCTATCTAAAGTTAACTAATGTACACATTTTTGTATGAAATGAGTTTTCAATAACAACATATTATTCAAACTGAAAATAGTCTTTTGTTGAGAAACTTCCTATATTTGGCACAGTTGATTCAAATTTGGAGCGAAAAAGTGGTTTTATTTTTTCTAGACTTTACCAACAAGATTTTGGGTTACTTACATTTTAAGCATATCGTAAAAAATGAAGAAATGTGGGTGTGCAATCATGCACAATATAAATCGCCGAAAATTTGTACATGTTATTGCTTGTACATGTTATTGTTTTATTGTTCCAGGTGTGGGTTTATGCGGAGGATGTCTACAGATTCGTTCCGTTGCCGATCTGGGAAAAGTACTCCCAGGTTTTCGGAACAGTGTGGGCCGCCAGCGCCTTCAAAGGTGCATTCGGGGAAACGTTGTACATTCCCAACGTGAAACGGCATTTGGACAATAACTTGAGGTGGCTTGAGGTGATGGCGAATGAAGGCCCGAAATTCAAACATGGTTTCCAGGGCATCGTCATTACCGGGTGGCAAAGGTATGTTGTCTTTACTTTATTACAGGGATTTTTCTAAAAGTCTTGTTTGAACTTTCGCGCTTTGCAACTACAAAAGAAACAAGTGGGTGTGGCACATAGCTTCCTCGTATCCATAACCCAATTGTATAGATGATCCGATGCATAGTAGTTAATCTCAAAACATCAATCTCTAAGTACCTTCCACTACCCTCATAGGGGACCGTCTACACGCCAATCTGAACAATCCTGAGAAATTTCGTCGAAATCGGATAGGAAATGTGGAAGTTATGGCTGTTACAAGGAATTGACGTTCGCGCACGCGCAGAAACTACTATTAGTCTGGGGGGAAATGATTTTCATAGGGGACCGTCTACAACCTAATCCGCATAATCCCTGAAAATTTAATCGAAATCGGATCGAAAATGTTGAAGTTATGGCTGTTACGAGGAATTGACGTTCGCGCCCCCGCAGAAACTACTATTAGTCTGGGGGGAAATAATTTTCATAGGGGACCGTCTACAACCTAATCCGCATAATTCATGAAAATTTCATCGAAATCGGATAGGAAATGTGGAAGTTATGGTTGTTACAAGGAATTCACGTTTGCGCATGCGCAGCAGCTACTATCAGTCCGGGGGTGCAGATTTTCATAGGGGACCATCTACACGCCAACTGCCAATAACTTCCTATAGTTATGCCGGTTACAAGGATTTCATGACAGGCACACAGACAGACAAGGAACCAAAATTGTTCAGGAAGGTCTGAAACGTAAAACGCGAGTGGAAATTTCGATTTTGAAAAACTTTTTTTCAACCTTGAAAAGTGAAAACAATGCTTCCACTACCTAGTAGACTCGGAAGCAAAATCGGACTGTAAAACTAAAAAAAAAAAAAAAAAAAAATTGGACTAACTAGAACATCGGACATTACTACAGTCCTCATTTTGAAATTAGGTGGGTTGCAATTGGTAACCCATGTGTTTTTGCTGGAACAGTACACAGCAATTGCAGGGATTTCAGCAACTGCTGCACTCCAAAAAGCTTTTGAATTTTCCCATGGCCCCTATTGACTACATTTCTCCATTGTTAGGAGACATTTCCAATCCCAGTAGTCCCTCCATGGGCTTATTTCCCACCAATAGAAGGAGGGAGGGCTGGCCAGTCGCATCGTGTCAAATAACTACAAGGAGAATATCATGTGAGGAAACTGATCCAATTCGTATGTGGCGGAAGATGCTTAGGAGTGACTTTTCCAATGGCCATTTAATACCATGATAGCTCTCCCCCTTCCCACAATACAGCTAAAGGAAACAGGAGCGCATTGAAAGATGCATTTACCATTGCAGGCTGCCCTTTCAATCATACGTCTCATTTCGTGATGCAGACTGTAATTAGTACCTACCGTTAGGACTTAACAGTAATATTCGGTGTTCTTCTGTCACAGGTATGACCACTTCTCCGTGCTATGTGAGTTGCTTCCCGCTTCCATACCATCTCTGGCGATCACTCTTCTTGCTACCAGTAACGGCTACATGAACGCATCACTAAGAACGAAAATAAACAATCATCTGAGCTGCGGTATTTTCGCTCCCACGACGTACTTCAATTTAAATAACGACCCGTTTCTGTGGGACACATACTCTCGGTGTACGTTTCCTGGCCACGCATTCTTCAAGTTGACGAACCGCCTCAACTCTGCACAAAAAGAAGCGGAAGAGCTCATAGCTATGATTCGAAAGCAAAAAGGATGGATGACCAAATACAATGTAAGGCACAACTTCTCCACTCCTCTGAGAGTGGACGAGCTGATGCAAGATCAACCTAGAGTGTATCATACCATAGCCTCCCTAGCTAGATCAGCCAGAGATGCTCTCTCTGATGTATTCGATATAATCACTATTTCAGAATGGGTCGAACAAAATATCTACCCATTAGTTTTAGAGCTCGAGGAAATACAGAAAGATGCGAACGCTCTTAAAGCCAGGAGAATTTGGCCGAGGAGGCCTTTCCCTCCTTTGAAGGACCTGACACGTCTTGGTGTTCAAACGTCTGATGACGACGAAGACATCCAGGTACCTCCTGGCTGACTCGAGCTATGCATTAGTCTACAAATTATGTGATTAGGTTAATTGGTATACCTTCACATGTGATAACGTTTGTCGATCTCTGTTCAATGTATTTGCCGTGAGATCATTGTGATTAAATCGATAGGTAGTAAGTACCACGTTAAAATTGGCTGACGGATCTAACGTAATAATAAATTTTATTTTGTAAGGTTTTGTAATATAGGTAGCGTGAACCAATATTTATTTATAGTGTCTACACTCCTTTGTACATACTTCTGTAATATTTGTGAAATAAATGACGTGTATCTTAGCTATTTTGTTATATTGTTAAGAGAATGAAACGATTCCATTCATAGCTGATGCAATACTTACTCCTTATTTCTTAGATAAGTTTTGTTTTAATCAAATGTACCTCCTAATGTTGGTGCTTATTCACTTGTACGTGAAAAGTGCAAAGTTTTGTCTAGGGGATTCAGTCATTTTAACTAGGCGTGTAATGTGGAACAGGTGGTAAATTAATGTGTGCATTACTTTAAACTGCTCGCTGGGAGAATGTAGGTACCTACCTGTATTGAGGTTTATGTGCCTTGTCACTTGGGTATTTGATCAATAAAGTGCAGTTGGAAAGGATTTAATGGATCTGTTAGCCAGCTATATGTAGAGATCCTTCAAGTCTTCAAGCTGGGTCGCTCAACCATTCAGCTCTAACTAAACCACTCATTAAAAAACGAAAATATTGGTAAAATATGAACATAGCAATCCTGACAAAATTACGTAGGTACATTAGTCAGTAGGTACCTAGTAACATTATTCTGGAGTCCTTTTCACTAAGTATAGAAGTAACTAGAGCGGCCTTCACGCCTGCGGGAAGCGGGCGTGCGTATGCTCAACCCCCTGGTTAGCTAACCCCCTACCCCGCCCGGCTACCGTCTTAACGGCTGCTTTCGGAGCCCAACAGCTGCCGAAATTTCGGGTATTTTGGATTGCAATTTTCACAATAGACTTCTTAGACCCTTCTCAGATGTGGTGGCTCGGTTTAAAGTCCATAAGCCGTGAAGGCGCGGAGCTATAAAATGAATTATACGACTCCATGTCCTACCGCTGTTTGGACCAATCAATCTACGTATTCGTTTCCTTAACTGGCTCTTATGATTTTATAATCATCATACAGTCTCAATAATTCGCACCTCAAAGGGTATTTGATACGAATGATCGTGAGTTACGAAATATCAAGCGCAAATTCGCTTATTGTAATTGGGTTCTATAGGAATCAATAATTCAGTAAAAATTAACGCGAGATTCGAATTATTCTGGTGTGAATAAATACCAGTCGACTGTATTTTATTTATTAATTTATTTTGGTTAGGTAACTGAAGATGAAATAATTGAACTTACGAATAGGAATAGGATTTTTAGGTACCTTACAATAATATGTACAAATGGGGAAAAAAAACAAAAGCATGAAATATCAAGCAGAATTTTTACTGTCCTTTGAAATAAATTTTTTTTTTTAACTTTACCCGACTCAATTAACACTAGAGAGAAACACTTCAAAATCGGTTGCAAAATAAGTGAAAAACTGGCCGAAACTGGAACTTTGCGCTAATGATGTTAAACTATTGATAGTTTTGGACTACTATTTGGTTTTAAGGAGAGCCGATCCAAACAGGATTTCTCTACCCCCTCCATCTGCAAGCAGATAGATGGAACCCCGAAAACCCTAGGAGGGTGATCCAGTGAGTGGAAGGAACTCACCACCCGGGAGTCCCACGGGAGCTAGTCATAACTATCAGCTCCTCTAGGTAGGTACCTGTTTGTATTAACACCACAGGTTAGGCCGAACCTTCTAGCTAAGGTTCTACCAACTAGACAGGTTGGTACCCGAGTTCATAACAGAACTCACATGCCGAGAGACATCTTCAGGGGCTAGCCCTTGAAGAGGCCATCTCTCCCCTTGGTACAAGCCCATGAAGTAGGGTTTGCTCAACCACGACCACCATGAATCCAACCTCAACTGAGGAGCAGGCAGGTGATGCTTTGACCGAGGTCGGTGCATCTGTTGCCTGGGGCTCCCCTCGCCCGTAGTACTGGTAATTGAGATGAGTAAAAAGCCTTTTACGGCATTACTGCTATCCCCGGAAGCCCGACCAGGTAACAGGCCCGGAAGCAGAGAATTTGTACCTGCTACCTAACCGCTCTACTCCTGTCTGAGGCGTGTGCCAGAGCCCTAACATTAAGGGTAACAGGAGAGGGAGGCATGATGCGCGGCGGTACCCATATTGATAGTTTTGGACTATTGGAAACGAACAATTATAACCATCTCTCCCCTTGGTACAAGCCCATGAAGTAGGGTTTGCTCAACTACGACCACCACGAATCCAACCTCAACTGAGGGGCAGGCAGGTGATGCTTTGACCGAGGTCGGTGCATCTGTTGCCTGGGGCTCCCCTCGCCCGTAGTACTGGTAATTGAGATGAGTAAAAAGCCTTTCACGGCATTACTGCTATCCCCGGAAGCCCGACCAGGTAACAGGTCCGGAAGCAGAGAATTTGTACCTGCTACCTAACCGCTCTACTCCTGTCTGAGGTGTGTGCCAGAGCCCTAACATTAAGGGTAACAGGAGAGGGAGGCATGATGCGCGGCGGTACCCATATTGATAGTTTTGGACTATTGGAAACGAACAATTATAACCATCTCTCCCCTTGGTACAAGCCCATGAAGTAGGGTTTGCTCAACTACGACCACCACGAATCCAACCTCAACTGAGGGGCAGGCAGGTGATGCTTTGACCGAGGTCGGTGCATCTGTTGCCTGAGCTCCCCTCGCCCGTAGTACTGGTAATTGAGATGAGTAAAAAGCCTTTTACGGCATTACTGCTATCCCTGGAAGCCCGACCAGGTAACAGGCCCGGAAGCAGAGAATTTGTACCTGCTACCTAACCGCTCTACTCCTGTCTGAGGCATGTGCCAGAGCCCTAACATTAAGGGTTACAGGAGAGGGAGGCATGATGCGCGGCGGTACCCATATTGATAGTTTTGGACTATTGGAAACGAACAATTATAACCGATTATTATCGGCCGATATTATAGCCCATTATTATCGGCTATTTTATCGAACTACAATTACCGCTTTTTTTAACAACTCCTAAGATGTGGATTGGATCCAAAAGTTAGTGAGTTGTTCATCAAGACCGTACAATGTAACTATAATTAAAATCTAACTCTAAATCAAATCTCCCAATTCTCTCTAATTCAAATCTGTATCTATAATTAAAATAGTAAGTACCCAGGTAGAAATAACATTAATTTCATTTTCATTTTTGGGCCCACATCCTAGACGAAAAGTTCTCAAACATCCGATTTTGGACTCATATTTGGGATGTTTTCTAGAATAAATAGGAAGAAATTGCAGTTGGAAACAGCAACAGGTATTGTAATAGACATACCCTACTGATATCAACTATCAATGATAACAGCTAGACCGATAGTATTGTTGATAATATTGAAGAGTTTTCAAAAACCATCGATATTATCGAAATCTCCACTATCGGTAGTTTAGCACCACTACTTTGTGCGTAATGTGAAGGAGCGTGGCGGCCGACCAGAGGGTGGCGCAGAGCATACCGGGAACCCTTGCAAGGCCCCTCTGTTCTTCTATTATCACTGGTCCTTAGCAAGTCTTCACGCACGACGTGAATTTTTTCGTATAAACTATAGTTCCATTATATCCTTTCTAATCTTGCACTTAAATGGGACCATTGTTTTGAGTGATGACACATTTCTCAAACTAAACCGGAGGCAGTTATCAAAATCAACACTCTAAATGAAGGGCAGTTCATCAAAGGTACCTACCGTAATTCTTGGTGTGATTTTAGTTCATTGGCTTGCTAATTAGTTACCAGAATAAGAAGATACGGTGAACTAAATCTGTTTATCTCGGGCCTCATCACAAACCGAAGGGCAATCGATGTTCGAACTGTAGTTCGTATTTTTCTGAGTTTAATCTGTTTCGCTCATAAAAACCTATAAAAAGAAGGTCCTTTACCAAGTACCTAATTGATTTTTCTGATTGGTGTAAATTCTGTGGATTTTAAATCAACTGCTTATGTTTGTTTAAATATTGTTCCTCTCGTTTTCTTGAATTGTTTCAAAGGCAACATTGGTGTCTAGTGAACATTACCTGCTGAACGTTGTATCAACGACGGAATATTATTGTTTGTTGTTTAGGTACCTACCTATTCGTTATCTTTTAATGACAAAGTTTACGTTCGTTCAACTTTCTATTTGTACTGATCAATTCAACTTTTAATAAACACAAATTCGCAGTATTGTACATCACATGATCTATGTTTTTTCTTGAAATTGTGATTTTCAACACTCGATTTCAAGGTTTCCCAACATTTTGAAACTTGGGTGTATTTTAACCCTAATTGGACCATGGTGTCACTAGTGTCACCGAAATTAATTCAGGAATTTCATAGCTGTCACCAGATTAACTTGATTTAAAATAGCAATTTAAAAACAATAGGGTGTGCGCCTGGGTAGGAAAAACTGTTTGCTGTTATTTTTAATCTAAGGTAGACCTCATTCTGAGAATTTTGGTACCAACCGCGACCTTCTAGCGTGTGTAAATCTTTTCTTTTTGTGACGTCACAGTGGGCTGGGGGGTCCCACCCAGGCGAGAGGGGCGCGTGACGTCATAAACGGTCGAAACTTTGAAAAATCATAGAAACAGATCTACTCGCAATAGAAGGTCGCGGTTGGTGCCAAAATTCTCTGGATGTAGTCTACTTTCGATTAAAAATCTTTAAAAAAATCAAGAACGATGTTCGTCTTTTTCCAGGGTTATAAATAGAATACAATATCAATAAATGTGATAATAATTTCTCAAATTCAGATTTTCAAGGACATTTTGATATGAAAAAGCAAAAGGAAACGTCTGGAAGTGGGTGTGGCACGTAGCTTCCTCGTATCAATAAACGGATTGAATAGATGATCAAATGCATTCCCGCTAATCTCAAACTACAATCCGTAAGTACTTTGCGCTACCCTCATAGGGGACCGTCTACACGCCAACCTGCCCAATTCCTGAAAATGTCATCAAATTTGGATGCAAAATTTAGAAATTTCACGCGCAAAGGCGAAAATCATCCAGGGGAGATGATTTTCAATCTACGCTATTGCAGTTCCAAGTAAAATCAATTCTTTCCCAAACTGAATTATTCATTTTCCAAACCAAATTAAACTTTTTTCGGAATCAAATTAATCCTTTCGCGAAAATTAGCCCAGTGAAAATTTTTGTGAATTGTAGGCGCTCAAAAAAACATGAGAAGTTTTCAGCTGTAGAATGTGAAGAATTTACGATTCTTCTGTCCGATATCTTCGGAGTCTCCTGAAGATGAGGCTAATGAGTATTCCTTCTTGATGCAATTTCTCTCTAATATTGGCTACCTACTGCTTTTTCTTTCAAAATTGACACGAATTTTAATTGAATTTTCAAGACGATTGATCTGATATTTACTTAGTGAGATTAAGTACTTTACGGAAATGTTATGTTGTGGGAAATGATTAATTTGATTTGGATAAAGCTTAATTTTTGGTTTGGAAAAAGGTTAATTTGGTTTGAAAAAAAAAAAACAAATTCTTTTGGTTTAAACCTTTGGAATGTGAAAACAAGAAATCCGCCAACTTGGGAGACTCGGAAAGAAATCTCATGAAAATTAATAAGGTAGCCAGAATCAGACTAGTAAGTTGAGGAGAAACATAGGTACGAGGTGCGGAATAGGATTCATTAGCTGCAAGTGTGCCCTTATGAACACTTCTAGCAAATTTTCGAGAAAAAAATTAAGCAATACCATGAATTGTAATACCGAATATGTAAAAAAAAATGAATAAAAAATTCCATAATTGAAAAATACTGCTAAAACCGTACTTAAACTTTTCTCCCTCAGACTGCCGAAACTACCCACAAAAATGTTCGGCTCAGGCTTTTTCCAGAGAAAAATGAAATTCCTTGAGTTTTCCAGTAGAGTAAAATTCCCTGAGTATTCCAAGTTTTTCCGGTGTTCCAGGTCGCTGGACACCCTGGCCTCTTATGCGATTTACACTCGTGTTTCTGATTTATCGTACTCCAACCCTTAAATCCTCGTAGGGAGCGAACGGTTTGTCCTACAAATCTCCGCGTGGTCTCTAAAAATTCAAGACTATCTTAAATTGATGGAAAAACAATACCTTTATATCAAAATTTTTCAAGTTAGGGCGTTTTCGAAATTTCAACCCTTATTTTTACACCCTCAGAAGTGATTGACCTCGACCAAAAGCTTCAGGGCACAACTAGACCCCAAATGGGGCCCATATACCAAATTTCATCAAAATCGGTAAACTTTTTTTTCAACCTTGAAAAGTGAAAACAAAGCTTCCACTACCTTGGTAGACTCGGAAGCAAAAACTCCAGAGGATTTTGTCCTCGGAAGGGTTAAAAAATGGATCCTAGGATTTGGACTGTTAATTTAATATATTAAATCATGATTCATTCGTTAGGACACCGGAACGAAGCGGTTAGGATGTAAGTATTACTCCAAAATTTTATAAAGTCAGTTGATAAATGTGCAGATACTTACAATATCAAATAAAATTTCTCGGATTAATACCTATCCGACCAGACCTATACCAGGAGATACTGTGATGAGAAGCGAGGAAAGCAAGAGAAAAACTGATACTAAACGCTTTTTATTAGTAAATGTATAAAAATGTCATTTGACCGAGGATAATACCTAGTTATTTGGTACGAAGAACACTATAGAATTATCTGATACACCTTTTCTTAATACATGAGTTCTTATCTTAACATAATTTTAAGGATGACACGTCGCATCCCTCGAATTCCCACAAAATAAATACAATAATAAAAGTAATTCAGCTCTTAAAATAATCATCGGACACGGTGTGGTCGTGTGTCGAGGAAATATTGATGAATCTACGTTACGTGAACTTCGAATGCTAAGTTTAAAAGACTAGGATTACTAATTTCAGGTACATCATTAACAGTCTTCAAATAGAGTGCATATAAAATAACATCACACATAGAATGCACGAACGAATAGTCATGCTCTAAAAGTCTCCACAAGTATACAACATAACTTTGACGAGATTAGGAAAATCATTCCGACTCCTACATTTCATGAAAAGGATATGGAAAGCCTAAATAACACGCTGTATACAAATAAAAATAAATCAAGTTAACGCTTATAAATTATGGACTTCGTCCATTAATTACGCACGATAAAAATACATTACTATCAACTAAAAAATATAAATATTTGGAAACTTAAGAATAATTAAAATTTCTCGAAACAGCAAAACAAAAATGCGAAAACAACTTAGTTTTTCGGTTATCAATCAGTTAAAGTAAAATTGAAAGGTTCGAACCCTTTCCTGAATGTGAACACTGCTCTTGAGACAGACTCCTCACCTTCGATGCAGTTCTTCCAGAATTCTCTTTCTGGTACTCCGAGAGACTGAGCTATTATTTTTCTGAAACATGGACACAGAAGTTAAGATACCTAAATCGGAATACCTATCTAATACTTATCTAAGGAATACAGTGAGGAGATGGGAAGAGGAGGCCAAAGGTTCTTGCTTACACGAACCTCCCAAGTAACTGCTTACATGAACCTCCTAAATATACTCTCCTCCGGCTGAACGTCAAATAAATGCCTCCTAAATTTCACTTCAACTTCGGAAAAAAGGTGATAAACAGACGGTGCGAGGTCTGGAGAACATGGTGGGGAAAATTCCCCAGTTGAACTTGAGGCACTTCAGTTCTTGGATCTGATAGGCAAAAATGGTCACGAGCTGAGAATCCAAGTGGAGCAGTGTCAATGTAATCACAACAAGGAGTCTCTCCGGTTTCCCAGCTTGAATGGAGAATGTTTCCCAAAAATTGATTTGAATTTTGAAAGGTCTACCAAGTGGGTGTAGCACATAGCTTCCTCGTATCCATAACCCGATTGTATAGATGATCCGATGCATAGTAGTTAATCTCAAAACATCAATCTCCAAGTACCTACCACTACCCTCATAGGGGACCATCTACACGCTAATCTGAACAATCCTGAGAAATTTCGTCGAAATCGGATGAAAAATGAAGAAGTTATGGCTGTTACAAGGAATTTACGTTTGCGCATGCGCAGTTGCTAGTATCAGCCAGGGGGTGATGATTTTCATAGGGGACCATCTACTCGCCAACCCGCACAATCCTTGAAAATTTCATCGAAATCGGACAATAACTTCGCTAATCTGGAAAATCCTAGAAAATTTCATCAAATTCGGATGAAAAATGTAAATGTTATGGCTGTTACAAGGATGTTACGTATGCGCATGCGCAGAGGCTTCTGTACACTTTAAGACCTTGATTTTCATTGAGGACCATCTACAACCTAATCCGCGTAATCCCTAAAAATGTCATCGAAATCGGGTAGAAAATGTGGAAGTTATGCCCGTTTTTTTTTTTTAATAAACTCCCCTCAAAGACAAAATGTCTTTTGTGACGGAGGGGGCACGCCATAAAAACAAAATAAATAAATAAATCAAATATAATGGGGAGGACGCCCAGGACTCACCCGACGCCGGCCCTAGGGATGAATATGAATGAATAAAATGATGAATGAATAGGGATGATGAGGAAGGTGGGGGTGGGAGAGAGGGATGAAGGGAAGTGCCTCTATAAAATGACCACCAGTTTAAATATGAGCCGAGCAGTACGCGGCGGGTGACACCACGGAGCACACCTGCTGAGATGCCCAACTCGCGCAACTCCGTGGCACTTTTCCCGCACCACACTCCGCGCCACGACAAGGTCGCAGCCATCACCCTGATGTTGTTGGGTTCCACTCCTTTTAGCTCTGACACTGCTTGCCGTAAATCATCTCTATCATACTTTCTTATCTTAGCCCGCCAGGTCTGCTCCATGTCCATGCTGCCATTAACAACCTGGACATCCAGGATAATGCAAGACCTGTCGGGCTTGACGGCAACAATGTCAGGCTTCTTGCCCTGGTCACTTGGCATGTGGTATAATCTCTCCCTTCACGAAATTCACGTTTCGTTTTTAATCTCTCCCTTCACGTTTCTTCTTCAGGAAATTCACGTTTGCGCAAGCGCAGTGGCTACTATCAGTCCGAAGGTGGTGATTTTCATAGGGGACCATCTACACACCAACCCGCACAATCCCTGACTGCTACTATCAGTCCGAAGGTGGTGATTTTCATAAGGGACCATCGAAACACTAATCGGTAACATCCCTGAAAATTTCATTGAAATCGGATGGAATATGTGGAAGTTATGGCTGTTACAAGGAATTCACGTTTGCGCATGCGCAGTCGCTTCTATCAGGTTTTCATAGTATACATATCAACCCGCACAATCCCTGAAAATTTCATAGAAATTGGACAATAACTTCGTATAGTCATGCCCGTTACAAGGATTTCATGACAGACACACAGACAGACAGACATGAAATCAAAATTGTTCAGAAAGGTCTAAAACGCAAAACGCGAGTGAAAATTTTGATTTTGGAGAACTTTTTTCATCATCCTTGAAAAGTGAAAACAAAGCGCTACCTTGGGAGACTCGGAAACAAAAATTGTCGAAGTAAAATGTTCATAAAATTTGACGTAGAATTCGAATCTGCAATAAATTTTGGGGGTTCCAATTGAAAAAAAAAAAAAAAAAAAAAAAACAAACAAATTGATCTTGGTCGCGCGTCATTTTTGAATTCTGCACAAAAAATTATGAAGAATCGCGTTGGTCCCAATATTTTTCGTCCACAATTAGAGGAAAGTGGTGGGGGGGAGCTTAGTTAGCTGGAAGTTAATTCAATTATTATTACGATAATTTTAATAACATTAATGAGGGAATGGTAAGATTCTTACCTGCCGAAATTAATGGGAAAGTCACTCTCTCTAGTGATATCGATGAGGTACCCTCGTTCAACACCGATCTGGAGATAGAAGTAGTAAGGGCTGGTGATGTTCTTCCTCAGGTTCACTACCGTCCTCAAATTGAAGAGTCTTACATCCAAACGCTTCTGAAGGGCCAATTCCTGAAAGAAGACAATGATTAATTCAATACCTCCTTGAAGAGGCTGTCACTAGGCAGCTAAGTTGATAGTCAGGTCTAAAAAAAAAGTTGATATCCTCATAAAACGACTTCAAACTGTCTTACATGTTTCCTATTTTCCAGGGGACGTCCCATTGGATAAGCATTAGATCAGTTTACCAGTTGGTAAGCGATAAAACTGTTTCACTCGATGTAATTTATTTATTACTTTAGGCAGGAAATAGTGACTGCCCCCCCCCCCCTTCCATGGTGCCAGTCTGGCACCAAAGCAGAAATACGTCGTAACATTGAACTTTCATCTATTAGTTTTAGCAGGCAGTCCGTCGAGGTTCACATCCGTATTCCAGGTGAAACACAAAAACACTCACGAAATATGAGGTTTATGGTGTCCTGGCACCATGGTGGCACCACTATTAGTTCCATGGTGGTACAGAGAATAATTCATGAAAATCCGGAGGTATAGTGAGAATTTTTCCTCAATTTCAAAGCTTGGGTACAATGAGTAAGCAGTAAAGGAACCAAAATATTGAAAATTCGGATATTTTGTGAATATTATCCCCCCACTCACCCCTCCCCTTGCGAATTTTGATACTCTGGTGAAATCATGTACAACTCGGGAGTTACTTGAGTCAAACAAAAGACGAAACACGCTAAACGGTTGGAAATTGAGGCCTGGGCAGAGTTTACAAAATTATGCCCGCAAACGCACGTTTTTTGAGCATTAAACCCCCCTTCCAAGGCAAAATTCGAAATTCTGGCGACGTAGTGCACAACTAGATAGTTTTCCGCGTCGATCAAAAAAAGGAAAATCGGAAAGGAACAGGAAAATCGGTTGAGAACTAAGGCCTGTGCAGACGACACAAGATTTTGTCACACACACACACACACAGACATACACCTATGGTTTTTTCCGCGGATTTGGATTCAGAATGGTCTAAAACGGATTACTGTGGTTATTTTTTTTCTTCTGTTGAGTTTTTCCTTGTCCTCCCTCACCCCAGATCGATAGCATAAGGACGCCCAAGTCTTACTGTGGGACGTCCTAAAAACCCAGACATGCAAGTGACCAAAAGAAGCAATTTTACTCACTCTTTTTACAATCCGATTCTACTTATTAGTTTATCAAGCATTATTAGTCTTCATCCTCTCTTATTTACTTTCTATATTAAGTTATTTTCGTTATTTGAATCACATTAGTCGAGTGGTCATTTGACTGGATCGTTTCGAGTTGTCGCGCTTAGAACTCTACCAGTTGTTGATCTACGGTACCATCTGGAGTTCTATGCCAGAGCGCTCAGTATGTGAATCCAGTCACTTTTCGCGTCATTTTTTTTCGTGTGACGTGAACGATATTCCTAGATTTTCGCGGTGTTTTTTGACAGAGGCTTCGCTTGTTAGGCATTTTCTTCGATGGTAAGTTTTTTCCTTGGGTACACCTGGTGTTAAACGTTATTCTAGGGCCCTATTATAGAATTTGACTTGAAATTCCAGAATCTAAAATTGAGGCAAATTCCCCATCGGTAATGTTGAAACAAATTCTCAAACACGAGCGCAACGAAAATGGAAGGAACTTATTTCGTGAATACCCCAACCCCAAGGAACATAAATATAGTAAGTGTTAGACTGAGATACTCACCGACAAATGTTTGTCAATAATTCCACGCGAGAGAAGACTGGGATCGATGGGTATAGCGTTTATCTGGAGATGAGGACTTTTGTAGCACCTCTCGAACCATACAAGCTGTTTCCCTTGAGTTTCGTAGTACTGAGCCATAGCCTCCAGAAACCGGTGAGTTTCAATTTCGACTCCAGAAGGCGCATCGGTCATCTTTTCAATATGTTTAATGGGTAAAATGATCACGTGGCCTTCATCAACTGGGCCTTTGGCCAGAGTCAAATATACGTGATCGGCCACTGCTATAATCAATGACCTGTCGACGTCGGGATTCCCCATGCAGAACCAGCAAGACTTGGGATCAACCACCATATCGATATTCCTCTTTTTCCTGAGGTCTGTGTCGGAAGAAGTTCCTTTTCTTTTAGACGAGCTCGACGTATCAAAGAACACTCCATTGATTGATTTATCATTGTGTTCCAAAAAAGGCGACTTTACAGTTTGATTAGCAACCAACTTTTTCTCAGAAACTGGGATCCTGATTCCATAAACCCATTTGCCCTCTTTATATTTTTCCAAGCTAGTAAGCCCATAGAATATGGTAGTATTACCCAGATCGTCGTGGGCCATGTGAGGGGTTGAGAACGAAATCTGCTCGTACGAAGCAAAATGTAACCTTGGCATTATGACTGTTACAAGTTTTGAAATCAACTTGGAGGGACAGCTAGCAGTTACACCGCAGTCAGGCCTTGCTTTCTCCACATTAAGCGGCCACTGATATGTGATGAGTAGGTCAATTTTCCTGAAGCTTTGACACTTCTTGATCAGACTTTCTACGTTTTCTTCAGTGAAGGTCCACGATTTGCACTCCGAATCTTCAATTCCGCTGAGATACGCAACTGTGAGTCCTTGTGAGAGAGTCAAGACACCGTACTTGCCTGTGAAAAGATACATCATATTAGAAATATTATCTTGCATTACAATTCCAGAACAGAGCAAAGCAAACAAAAATGTAAGTATGTACCTTTAGCTTTTGCAAGAGAACATATTTATATCATGTTCCTAAAAAATGAATTACTAGATATTTAAGGTGAATGTTTGGGTTCACTTAATTTAATAAGCAGGGTATATAGGAACAGCGCAGTGAACCAACAGTTGCCTCTATGGGAGCATGACAGCTGAGGAGAGTTCATAGAAACTGTTCACATAATGAGGAATTTCACCATGTCGGAATTTCCTATTTTTGACCCCAAAATCGGATTCAGCACCTCTAAAAATCCCCTAAGGCAAACTTTCAGCCCGAACTTCCTAATTTACGAATAAACAAAACAGTGTAGAAAATACGAATGTTTAAAAAAACCGGGAAAATGACGTCATGCTGGAATAGTTCATTTATGGCCGCTTGAAGCGCTGAGATCGAGAAATCCATAGTCCCCAGATGCAAAATTTCATGAAACAGTTAAGTTCGAAATCGTAAAACTGAAGAAAAAAAAAATATAAAAAGCGAGATGCGGAAAATGAGGTTTCCCCTGTTTTTGTTTGATAACTTTTCTCTTAGAAAACACGATTTCGTCGTCCCAATGGGCAACACTGGGAGGAGACAGCGATCCGAACAGCCCAATCAGCGAGCGTTCCCGCTGCACGTCCGTTTTCCCGGTTAGTTTTGAAATTAACAATTTCGACTGTCTCTCAAAAATAACAGGAGACTTATTTTCCGAAATCATCCCGATTTTCATCTATCCCACACCATCAACTATTCAGGAAAAATGCAAACAGAAATCGGTGAAATTCCTCATTACGTTGGCATCATGGATGAGTTTAAAGGTGTCCAGGAAATAGATCCCTACTACAATCTCTCATACGCCACACTCCCTCTCACATGGTGGTTTTAGTAAAGTTTCTTTCCTCATGTTCTAATAAATCAAATCCATATTACAATTGAGTTCATCTTTCATTAAAATTCGAATGTATTTCATATAATCAGTTAAAACTCTGACAAACGCAAATCAGAGACAAGCTAGCTGCATATTTTATGAACCGGTCCTTGATGAAATTTGAAAAATAGATCAAGAGTCTGTTTGGACAGGCAGTCCAGAACTAGTTCGGAACCAAACCGGAACTGAAAAGGGGAGGGGATAGAGGTGAATGGACTCCTCCAGGCTCCTCCGAACCGTTCAGGACTGCCTCTCTGAACAGACCTATAGTTAGACCTACTGCAAGCTTTCCGCATCACTACGACTGTGACACCAAAAGGACGATTTAGCAAAAATGAAAGCAATGATTTTTTTAAGTCTGCCAAGTGGGTGTGGCACATAGCTTCCTCGTATCCATGACCCGATTGTATAGATGATCCGATGCATAGTAGCTTATCTCAAAGTATCAATCTCTAAGTACCTTGCGATACTCTTATAGGGAGCTCTACACGTCAACCCGCACAATCTCCGAATATTCTTCGAAATCAGATGGAAAGTGAAGACCTTATGACTGTTACAAGGATTTCACGTTTGCTCATGCGCATAAAATACTTTCAACTAGGAGTCAATGGTTGTCATAGGGGATCATCTACAACCCAATCGGCATAATCCCTGATAATTTCATCGAAATCGGATGAAAAATGTAGAAGTTGTGGCTGTTACTAGGAAATACACGTTTGCACACACGCAGTGGCTACTATCAGTCTGGGGGCAATGTTTTTCATAGGGAACCATCTACAACCCAATCCGCAAAATCCCTGAAAATTTCATTGGAATCGGATGGAAAATGTGGAAGTTATAAGGTAAGCGCACACTAGAGGCGCATTGCATCGCATCGAGTCGCAGCAGACTCTAGTGTGCGCACCTCCATTTAAATGCCACTAAACTAATCTAGGCGGATTTTTGCGATGCGATGCGGCCCACCCTAGTGTGCGCTTAGTTATACTGTTACTAGGATTTCACGTTAGCGCATGCACAGCGGCTACTACCAGTCCGGGGGTGATGATTTTCATAGGGAATTTTCTACACGCCAACCCGCACATTCCCTGAAAATTTCATTGAAATCGGATGAGGAATGTAGAAGTTATGGATGTGGTAAGGATTTCATTACAGACAGACACTGAAACAAAATTGTTCAGGAAGGTCTGAAACGTAAGAAATCTCGTAAAACGCGAGAGGCAATTTTGATTTCGGAGAACATTTTTTCTTGTGCCGCTGGACCTTTATTACCACTAATGAAGCACATGAGGAAAGTGAGTTATGGTTAATCCATCAATCAATCAACAATTTCATCATCCAGCAGACTGATTCAACCAACGTCACACCAAGTTGTCCGAAAAATAAAATGGTGTTTTCAAAGCACAAGGGCAGATGGCTAAACGTGGTTGTAGTCTAATTGAGAATCAATAGAATTCAATTCATCATCAAAAAACAGAAAATTTGGGTCCGAGCAGTGTTTTCTCAAGGTTCCGACACCTTTATGTTAAACACAATTACAAAATAATGAATACCTAATCAACTTTGTTACTTCAAAAAGATATAAATAGGTAGATTTTAATTGAGAGAGAACAAAGCTTACCCAAGTAAGTCACATTGGTGAAGATGTCGCTCATATCGCCGTTGCACTTGGAATAAATGTTCGATTGCTTTTCGGAGACAGGTCCGAGTACGTATATGTGGAGAGGAACTGAAAATAAAGGGAAAAATGGGGTATTTCAGTCAATTTTTTTTATTTTTTTTTTCAAAAGGGTATGGCTCAGGAATAACGGTAATCGGGTCTGTTCGTCGAGAAAATGTTTTTAAAAAATCAGAGAAGCTAAGGAAAGTTGAAGATTTGAATGCTGTGACGTAGCTAGCCAATCGTGACGTACCTAGCCAACTGTCTTTGAAAAAAGTATCCATGCACACAAACCCTTGGGGGACCTCTTGGATACTACAAAACACCACTCACACAGGCGCGCGGCGTAGTCTGCTGCGTAGTCCTTGCCTAGTGTGTGTGCATTTACAGCGGCCCGCCTTTTTCAAACGTGTGATCTCTTTAATTAATTTTTCTACCACATGTTATAGTATCATTGGGCTAAAAGTTGGGGTATATAGGTTTTCAAGGGTGCTGAATCCAAATTTGAGGTCAAAAACCTGAATTTCCGACCCACCGAAATACCCCATTGTCAAGTGTTCAGTTAACACGAAGCAACAAAGAAATTAAAACAGAGATTTTTAGAAATCTAATCACACCTTATCCGCTGTATTGAAACTAGAAATAAAACACTACTTGAATCAAGTAGTATTATATATGTTAGCGGCAAAGTGTATAATCCGGAATTCTATAGAATGCCTAGGCATTTCATATAATGACAAACGAGGGCCGTCAATGTGAATAATTATTTACTGTCCCTAGTCATTGTATACAATGCCGAGAGTGGGTTCGGCAGTGTGTTTAATCTCCGGGCAAAGTATAAAATACGATGAAGAGGGATAGATAAACGAGCTCCGTCCGTCGGAGCAGTTCCGTTTCAGTTAGTTTTGGTCAGAATGGCATTAGGGCAAGTACCCTCGTCTTCATGCGATGCAATTATGAAACAAATGTTGCGCAAAGTCCTGCTCAACGAACCGCTGCAAATGTCGGAAAAATAAAGTTAGCTGCAACACAAAATGCGGCTGCACCTCGTGCTCGAACAAAAATTGACTTGCTACTGACCTGACATGTGAGTATAACAGTTGAGTAATTATACATACTTCTTTTGATATTTCAGTTCTGTTCAATACTTTGCCTGAGCCCCGCTAGGCATTCCATGAAATGCCTACAAATTATAAACATTGCCTAGGTAAAGTTTCAAATCTGGAAACAGTTTTATACATTGCCTGAAATGACTCGGCATTATGTGAAATGCCTAGGCATTTCACATAATGCCTGGATTATACACTTTGCCGCTAACATATACATAATAAGTATATTATATATATTGTAGTTTATATATATTATATATAAACTAGTAGCGTCCTATTGTTCTAGGGACCGTCTCAATAGATTCAACGTAGAAAGATGTGTGGGAAAATACCTTTCACCTTTCATTCACCCAATGTAGAATTGTCCTAGAAGAAAAGTATTTCCCAGTATTTCAAGTAACATAACAATTTTGAGCACGAAATTTTATTTCTAATCTAGTTTCGCCAATAATCAAGAGAAAGAAAACTGTGGGCCTAAGCACTGTGCAACCCACCCAAGATAAAATCAAAGTAACAACAGAACCATAAGGCCCATTGCCCACTGGAAGCATCTTCGAAGGGACTACGCGCACAAATAAAACTAGAATGATTTCAATGTACGCTTCTCCATAGTAAGCGTTTTTGGGTGGGCAACTTGAGTGGGGTCTTTGGGTGGCAATCGAGATTAGGCATATTTCCTTCAGTGAACAGACTTTTGTGATTCACACTCGTGTTTCTTATTTATAGTCCAGTCAAATTAGCAGTTAGGGTTTGCATTAATTCCGGACAAAGCGAAACTTTTATGGGTGACTTGTGGGTGCCTATGGAACATGTTTTTAGTATATTCTACTAGATTCTCCTTGTGCTAACTTTTTGGTGCCCGAAAAACCGCGATTTTTCGGCACTTGTTTCAGTTTTTTGCCTATAACTCGTACACGATGCATCCTACGGAAAATTTTACTCTTTCCTTTATTAAACAGGATGAATTTCTGCGTCGAATGACCACCTGAAACGTTAAGATCGGTTCAGCCGTTTGGCCGAAATCGATCGTTGAAGTTTGGCGATTTTTCCCAAATTGGTTGAAAAATGGGTTACGCTCAAGTTTCAAGGCCTGTACATCAAAAACGGCGTATCCAACCAAAAAATGTCACATAATCAAAGTTGTAGAGAATCAAATTTTGTGTAAGAAAAGCATCCCCCCTTCCTCCCCCCTCCCACCCGCCCCTACCAAATGATAGAATAACGAAACAACTTCTGAGTAAACGAAATTATGAGTATTGAAAACGGTGTTGCAATCAAAAAATGTCATATAATCAGAGTGAAACGTCTGTTGTTCAACTTACTAAGGCACTGAGGTACTTGTAATACTAGAAAAGGCGAAAGAAAAAACATTCTCCTGGTCCTAACTTTTTGGTGCCCGAAAAACCGCGATTTTTCGGCACTTGATTCAGTTTTTCGCCTATAACTCGTACACGATGCATCCTACGGAAAATGTTACTCAATCCTTTATTAAACAGGATGAATTTCTGCGTCGAATGACCACCTGAAACGTTAAGATCGGTTCAGCCGTTTGGCCGAAATCGATCGTTGAATTTTGCCGCTTTTTCCCAAATTGGTTGAAAAATGGGTTACGCTCAAGTTTCAAGGCCTGTACATCAAAAACGGCGTATCCAACCAAAAAATGTCACATAATCAAAGTTGTAGAGAATCAAATTTTGTGTAAGAAAAGCATCCCCTCTTCCTCCCCCCCCCCCTCCCACCCGCCCCTACCAAATGATAGAATAACAAAACAACTTCTGAGTAAACGAAATTATGAGTATTGAAAACGGTGTTGCAATCAAAAAATGTCATATAATCAAAGTGAAACGTCTGTTGTTCGACCTAAGGCACTGAAGTACTTATAATAATAGAAAAGGCAAAAGAAAAAACATCTCCTAGATTCTCCTTTTGCTCACTTTTTGGTGCCCGAAAAACCACGATTTTTCGGCACTTGTTCCAGTTTTTCGCCTATAACTCGTACACGATGCATCCTACGGAAAATTTTACTCAATCCTTTATTAAACAGGATGAATTTCTGCGTCGACTGACCACCTTCATTTTTTAGATCGGTTCAGCCGTTTGGCCGAAATCGATCGTTGAAGTTTTGGCGATCAACCAATTTGGGAAACACTTGTTCCAGTTTTTAGCCTATAACTCGTACACGATGCATCCTACGGAAAATTTTACTCAATCCTTTATTAAACAGGATAAATTTCTGCGTCGACTGACCACCTTCATTTTTCAGATCGGTTCAGCCGTTTGGCCGAAATCGATCGTTGAAGTTGGGCGATGTTTCCCAAATTGGTTGATCGCCAAAACTTCAACGATCGATTTCGGCCAAACGGCTGAACCGATCTAAAAAATGAAGGTGGTCAGTCGACGCAGAAATTCATCCTGTTTAATAAAGGATTGAGTAAAATTTTCCGTAGGATGCATCGTGTACGAGTTATAGGCGAAAAACTGGAACAAGTGCCGAAAAATCGTGGTTTTTCGGGCACCAAAAAGTGAGCAAAAGGAGAATCTAGGAGATGTTTTTTCTTTTGCCTTTTCTATTATTATAAGTACTTCAGTGCCTTAGGTCGAACAACAGACGTTTCACTTTGATTATATGACATTTTTTGATTGCAACACCGTTTTCAATACTCATAATTTCGTTTACTCAGAAGTTGTTTTGTTATTCTATCATTTGGTAGGGGCGGGTGGGAGGGGGGGGGGAGGAAGAGGGGATGCTTTTCTTACACAAAATTTGATTCTCTACAACTTTGATTATGTGACATTTTTTGGTTGGATACGCCGTTTTTGATGTACAGGCCTTGAAACTTGAGCGTAACCCATTTTTCAACCAATTTGGGAAAAAGCGGCAAAATTCAACGATCGATTTCGGCCAAACGGCTGAACCGATCTTAACGTTTCAGGTGGTCATTCGACGCAGAAATTCATCCTGTTTAATAAAGGATTGAGTAACATTTTCCGTAGGATGCATCGTGTACGAGTTATAGGCGAAAAACTGAATCAAGTGCCGAAAAATCGCGGTTTTTCGGGCACCAAAAAGTTAGGACCAGGAGAATGTTTTTTCTTTCGCCTTTTCTAGTATTACAAGTACCTCAGTGCCTTAGTAAGTTGAACAACAGACGTTTCACTTTGATTATATGACATTTTTTGATTGCAACACCGTTTTCAATACTCATAATTTCGTTTACTCAGAAGTTGTTTCGTTATTCTATCATTTGGTAGGGGCGGGTGGGAGGGGGGAGGAAGGGGGGATGCTTTTCTTACACAAAATTTGATTCTCTACAACTTTGATTATGTGACATTTTTTGGTTGGATACGCCGTTTTTGATGTACAGGCCTTGAAACTTGAGCGTAACCCATTTTTCAACCAATTTGGGAAAAATCGCCAAACTTCAACGATCGATTTCGGCCAAACGGCTGAACCGATCTTAACGTTTCAGGTGGTCATTCGACGCAGAAATTCATCCTGTTTAATAAAGGAAAGAGTAAAATTTTCCGTAGGATGCATCGTGTACGAGTTATAGGCAAAAAACTGAAACAAGTGCCGAAAAATCGCGGTTTTTCGGGCACCAAAAAGTTAGCACAAGGAGAATCTAGTAGAATATACTAAAAACATGTTCCATAGGCACCCACAAGTCACCCATAAAAGTTTCGCTTTGTCCGGAATTAATGCAAACCCCCCCCCCCCCCTTTTTTGGCTAATTTGACTGGACTATTATTGTAAGTTGAGCCCTGGAGCTCTCAAGGGCTCAACTGTTTGTCCTACAGAACTCTGGGTTGTCTCAATCGATTCTAGAAAATCATTTCTATTGAATACATACCTATACATTGGTGAAAAACCAAAACCTATATACGAAGGGCATGCCAAACGTAAGTTTCGCCCATTTTTAAATCAGCGCCCTTTCGAGCGGGAAAGTTGAAACTTGGTGGGAAGTTTTGTAAGGATGTTGTGGCAGTGTTGTGATCAGCGATCTCTTCGCATTTCAGTCCATTTGCTTCCTTAGCTCAGTGGTAACGAGCTCCGACTCAGAAGTTTAAATACAGTTTAGTCGGACGATAGGAGATCGATCCCCGGTCGAGGGAAGGTAATTTTGGATGATTCAACATTGTGGCGCAGTCGCACCGGACCCGGATGGTATCCTCAGCATTTTCAGAGAAACAATAATTCATAAAGATTAGGTCATCAAAACAACTCCCTCCCAAGACACGAGTCGAGCCACTGCCAATTCGGACAAACGTTGAGGTCAGCAGATCCCCCGCCCTGTCAATAAGGAAAAATAACAAAAAACTCCGAAGCCAGTCAAAAATAGCGCGTTATCACTGGGTTGGAAAACGCCGGCCAAAGCTGCCTCTCACCTCCCTGACTAGGTAACAGAGTACTTAAGATTTCCTAATGGGGGGGGGGGGGAGATGTTGTGATCAGCGACCTCTTCGCATTTCTGTCCATTCACTTCCTTAGCTCAGTGGTAACGAGCTCCGACTCAGAAGTGTTAATATAGTTTAGTCGGACGATAGGAGATCGATCCCCAGTCGAGGGAAGTTAATTTTGGATGATTCAACAGCAGCACTGGATTTTTTTCAGCTCGATTCGATAACCTGCCAAAGTGTAGTTCCACTGTAAACATGACGTCCACATCCGTTACCGTGTCCGCCTCCAAACTCCGAGCTGTAATTCGATTTTTCACACTCAAAGGAAAAATGGAACTGAAATCCATTAACACACACACTCTTAAACGCCTCAGAGCAGCAATGGGGAATTTGCCTCACATTTTTTTTTTTTTTCGAATGAGGGTTTATTTTTATGGAATAAAACCATAGTGAGCTGCTCGAAAACGCATCCAAAAAATTAGAGAATTTAAGAAAGATTGAAATTTTAAATGTGGTGGCAATGTGTAAGAGGCAGCCATGTTTGAAATGTAACGGATATTCTACCAATCTGACTTCAAAGGAGGTTCTGTGGCGCTTACCACAGAAGCGGAACATACACGAACTTTTAGCTTACAAGGATTAACACAAGAGTGTGTGAACTAGGAAGGAGGGCAGAACGCAGAACTCAAGACACAAAAGTGACCAAAAGAAACAATATTACTCACTTTTTTACAATACGATTCTACCTACTAGTTTATCAAGCATTATTAGTCTTCATCTTCTCTTATTTAGTTTCAAGATTTGAATCACATTATTCGAGTAGCCATTTCACTGGATTGTTTTGTGTGGCAGTGCTAGAACTCTGTATGTTGTCGGAGTTGTTTTCGCGTCTTTTTTTTTCGTATGACGTCAACAATATTCCTCGATTTCCGCGGTGTTTTGTAACAGAGGCTTCACTTGTTTAGGCATTTTCTCCTACGGTAATTTTTCCCCTTGGTTATTCCTAGTGTTAAACGTTATTCTAGGGCCCTATTATAGGATTTGACTTGAAATTCCAGAATCTAAAATTGAGGCAAATTCCCCATTAAGCGGAAACGCCCAAATTTGCTCACAAAAGGTATCCTCTTGCTGCATGACAATGCACGCCCCCATTCCGCTCGTCAAACTCAAGATCTCCTCAACAGTTTCGCCTGGGATGTCTTCAACCATCCCCCATACTCTCCAGACCTCGCACCCTCTGACTTTCACCTGTTCCTAAGTTGAAAGTTCATCTGGGTGACAAGAACTTCAGGACGGATGTGGAGCTGAAGGCAACAGTGGAGCGGTACTTGAAGGAGGTGGGCACGCCCTACTACGAGAAAGGCATTAGAAAACTCGTGCCAAGGTATCATAAGTGCATCGAACGAGATGAGGACTACATAGAAGAATAGCTTTTAAAAAGTAGAATCAAAAAAAAAAAATAATAATAATAATAATAATAATAATAAAAAAGTCGAGAAAATCAAGTTTTATATTTTTTGAAGCCTAGGGAAACTTACTTTTGGCATGCCCCTCGTATAAAGATTTGTCGAGCTAGGGCATTTTGGAAATGTCAACCCCTATTTTTGATTCCTTGAAGTGACTGGCAATAACCAAAAGCTTCGGGCACAAATAGGCCCCTGACGGAGCCCATATACCAAAATTTTTAATTAAATAAAATAGTACAATGATACAAGCGCTGAGGAAGGTTTTGCGGATGTCATGCTCCACATAAAACTCTTTCAATTGTAGAACTTTCGAAACCCAGTGGCTTACATTAGGGGTATTCATAGTCTGGGAGATTGGATGTCGAATCTTCGAATTTGGAGATTCGACGAGAGTCAATGCGCATGCGCTCCGGCCCATTCGATGATTCGATTTACCACAGGCTGAAGGCGTCATAAACCGAGATTCGACGTCGAATCATAAAATGTGATCTTAGCGCTAGCAGCAGTAGGGTGAGCCTGGGTAGGAAAAACTGTTTATTGGTATTTTTAATCTAAGGTAGACCTCATTCTGAGAATTTTGGTACCAACTGCGACCTTCTAGCGTGTGTAAATCTTTTCCTATGAATTTTTAAAGTTTCGACCGTTTATGACGTCACACTTGGCTGGGGAGTCCCGCCCAGGCGAGAGGAACGCGTGACGTCATAAACGGTTGAAATGTTGAAAAATCATAGAAACAGATCTACTCACGCTAGAAGGTTGGTGCCAAAATTCTCAGGATGTAGGGCGGAATTCACAGTCGCGATTCAAGTCAAGAAATTTCTTGACTCGAGTCGAGGTGACATCGATCTCGAGGAGAAGGTTTCGTATTCACAGTCGAACCAGTCATATCTCGAGGGTGGCCTCGACTCGAACTTTTCTCAAGGTGGCTTCGAGGTGGGTTGGGAGAGAACTGTCTTCTGGAGCGAGCAAAAAGCATGTTTTTTCGTTATTCCATGGTCATTGGTAGTTCCATGTTGATGGTTTTTGTTGGCCATGCTTCTACAGAGACAGATGAAATGTGAAAAATAAGAGAAATTCATTCAACATTTTTCACATTTTCAATTCAATGCATTCAACTTTTTTTTCTTTTTCTGTAGAAACATTTTTTGTCCTATTTGCTGTTGTAGGCCGTGTTTTATGTGATTGCGGATAAATTTAGTGCGAATTTTGTTATTACAGTGCGTGTTCTCCAGTTCTTTTGAGGTAAATATTGATATGCGATTGCCTTGTTCTATGTGATCGTACCGTGTAGGGAGTTGTACCATCTCAAATTCAGAAGGTACCTTGAGGGCATGATTGTAAGTATAATCTTGAAGAGACAGTGACGTTTATCCCGCTTATGATGCCGACCTTAAAGATATTTTTATTGTGGATTTTGTAAAATCATATTTTCATATTTTTATCCTAATAAACTGTTGTGAAATAATTTGCTTTTGTTATTCTTCCTACTTGAAGTACAAAGCGCGCTGGTTCAAAGACGTGCAATTTGTTAATCAATGTGTTTCAACGTTTTCACCTTTGTTGTGAAAAATTCGAAATTCTTAGAATTTACGTTCGAACACAAGCCATTTTTCATTAGGTCTTTCATTTTTCACAAATATGCAATACTTATTCCACTGTGTCCAGTTATTTGGATGGTGGTTCGAGGAAGTTCACATCATCCCTCTCTTCTGCAACATATTGATCATAAAATGGGATGATGAAGTAACTGATTGTGAGTCGAACTATGTTTCAATATATTCGAAACAGTTTAATGGCGAATCTTTAATTTTTCGTAGTTGGATAAAAGAGCATTGTTCCTGGGGAAGACACTATTATTTTGTGATCAATCTCTGATAAGTGAGATTGTTTTGATGTTCTCTGATTATAAGTAAAATATTTTGTACACTAGAATTGGAGCCGTTGTCCTGACGCCGGTTGACAAGTTTCCTTTGACTCAGTGAAAATTTGAAAAAATCGTGTTTGGTCGAATTTGTAGGGAGATTTTTTTTTTAAAGGAGATTAGTAGGTACTACAATAATTTATTATGCAAACTTTAAAAATCCCGTCGAATCTAAATGGAGGCTTGAAGAACATCAAAAAATACAACTTTATCAATCATACTTAGGTAGGTACGTACATAGCAAACTGAAATCAAAAATGGTTCTTTAAAAACATTTTCGACAACTACTGTAGTCCAACTTTTGTACTCCTAAAATGTTCAATAAATTAATGGTTTTCTCTCTCTTAACAAAGTTAAAGTTCTTTGAAAACATCGACTTCCCTTATACAAATAGAGTTTGTTGAAGAAATGTTGAAAATGCAGAATAGAGAATACAATATTTATTGGTCGTCCCAATCAAAAATTAACCAATTATTCATCTTTTTCCTATCGCAGAAATGTTTGAATAAAAACAAAATGTAAATAAACTGAATAAAACGGTACGAAAACACTAGTCAATTGTCAACACTAGTCGAAACACTACTCACCTTGAAAACAAAAAGCACTTCAAGGTAGGTTCTAGGCTACCTCAGCTGGAGGAGGGTTTCGAGCTCTTTGAAGTCGAGAAAAATCTTGACTCATCTCCGAAATTCGTTCCTGAATAGGAAATTCGAGGCTGGCCTTGAGGGTGGCCTCGTAATTTAACAACTCAGAATAGGTTGAGGAGGCGGGAACCCTCCTTGAGGCCCACCTCGGCTCAAACACTACTCTCCTCGAAAGTCTTGCTACTCTGAATACGGATGAGTAAAAACTTTCCTCGAAAGCCACCTTGAGGCCGGCCTCAGTCCTGAGGAGGGACTGTGAATTCCGCCCGTAGTCTACTTTCGATTAAAAATCTTAAAAAAAATCAAGGCGCACCCCCCGTTGTGCGAAGCAACGATCATAACATCAACAAACAGATCTTCTCGTCTTTTCATTTTGAGTTTTTCTTTCAACAACACCTTTTTTGTTATTCCGTTTTTGCGTTCATTTATTTAGTTTTTATTCAGTTCCAAGTGGGTTTTTTTTTCTCAATCAAATGAGTAGAGCTGAGCCGCCCAAGCAGCTAAGGAAAAACGCAACCATCTGATGGTCTGCTGGAGAAGTAGAAATGTTGCTTGCTGGTATTAAATCGAGCATAGCACATTCTCCTTTCACGCATCGAACATGTTTCAGCCTTGAGCTAAGTACCAAAATGCGTTCAAAATTGTGTGATGGAAGTAGCAAGGGTTTTTCTTTGAGACAAGACTCCTCATCGGTAGAAACCTACGCAGAAGTCTGAAGCATGATCCTTCATAAATTCTAGCCGTAGATTTCTTCGTTCGTGTACTAGGAACTTTGTAAAAGGATTTTATTAGGAACCTCTGGGGTATTCTCATTTTTTAACTAAAAGAAAATTAATGAACATGCGGTTCTTTTGACACTGACTTGGTTCTCGTCTGATGCTACAAGGAGCGCTACACACAATTCGAATTTCGATGATTCAACCTGGAAAAATGTGGGAGCCTCATGAAACCCTCGAGGTACCACAGTTTCGATATACGACGATTCGACGATCGAATCAGACCATGAATACCCCTATTATAATACCTCGAAACGAGTATAGCAACAGTATACTACCATATAGAGATACTTTCTAGTAGTAGGTAGTAAGTATAGTAATAATTTGTAATAACATTATTTGTAAACCTTTCTTTGATCCAATGATGTACTCATTACAAGAGGGAGGTATCTCGCCGAAGAAATCTCCACAAACGAAAATGGTTTCTTCACATTCGGGTGTCGTCATACTCTTCTTCACTTTCAGAAGCTTCGCAATGGCTTTGTCCAGGTTTCCCTTCACATCTCCAACAATAACTCTGGAATACAAAGTAAGGTGAGTATATAGAAATAATGATCAGTGTAACACAAGTATGACACACACTCAGTGTGAGAATGAAGAAATACAATGATAATTTTACTAAGTAAAACTTACTTCGAGAATTATTTATGAATAAGCGCTACGAGCAACGAGGAAGCTTACCTGCCACCATAAATTACTCCCAAAACTCAACTCCAAGTGAAAACGAATGAAATTACTACTCAACGGTTCATTATTTTATTGTATAGAACATGGCTTGTCTAATAGTAGTACATAGCAACATCATCACGGAAGTGAACAATCTAGTTTATTATGACAGAAATTACCTACCAGGAATAACAGCGTTAACCAGGAGTTAAGAGTGCCTCCATAACGAAATTTGGTTCTTGGTTGCTAAGCACAACTGAGGGACATGAAGCCTTGCTCAAAGAAACGAAAACAGAGATTTGGCATAAGGTGGGATTCACACTGTGTACTGTTCGCAGATAGAAAGAATGCGGCTGGCCAATTTTTCAAAGGGTATACCTGCTAACATAGACGACTACCTGTTCCAAAATCTTAGGTAGCCGTTGAGTCAGGCTGGGGAAAGGGCCGAGCCTCAGTAATCGTAAGGTATCGAGCTACTCGAGTCATAATAAGGTAGAGAGCCCCTCCACTCCGCCAATTGTTAGGAAGGATTTTTATCTCGAATGTGAGTTCACTTGCCCTTTTGTTTACCTTTCAGTCGCCTAAAATTTTGAAAGAAGCATCATCCTTTACTGGAAGCGTGATTTTATTTTTGAATGTATATTCTCTTAATTGATAAGACTTTTCCAAGGGTAAGGGATTTTTTATATTTTTTATTAGTGTTCTGTATTTGTTTTGTTTTGCTTGTAATAAACCAATCCTTTCACTTCATCATCGGTCGGTAGTCAACAACCCTCAATCTCATTTTTCCTAGCTTGAGTGGCAGGTAGGAGAAGGACTATGTTTTTGGGACTGTAATACACATGGACACCTCACCAAACCATCCGCATTCTTTCAATCTGCAAACAGTATCTGACTTATTATTCGCTTAAATCCTAAATCGAATACTAGTGAATACGACACAAGGATCTCAGAAAGCGTCACACAGTACAATCAAGGCCAATTTTCTGACGCGTGGTCAGGAAGTGGTAGATCCAGACGGAGACCCAGTTTTAACCAAAGTTTTGATCCAAGTTCGAGGGCATGTTAATCATGTTGTGTTGTGAGTGTACCTTTACCTGCTTTTATCTGGTGATTCCCTCTTCCAGGCTCTCAAGATTTCTCTACAAATGTGCTCTATTGCATGACTCCATAACCACCTGCCTACTCACTGGTACTTTCAACTACCCTGAGCGAATAGACATAGCTAACTGCATGATAAGGTGCGGATACAAAATTTTGTTTCAGATTCCGGATAACAGGTTACGAACGGTGTGTCAATGACTTCTTTTCTGAATAAACAAGATGAATTTCATTCTTCATAACAAGAAAACCTAATATCACTTAAGAATTCATGACAGCGATTGGTACTTGTGTAAAATTTTATGTACTCATCTCATAAGAATGAATGAAAATCATAATAATTGTATTCAATAAAACGTGATACGTATGAATTAATTTGTTCATCTACCTATACAGTTCTCCATGTCACCTCATGTTGCAATAATTCGGTTTGTGACGGAGTACAAGTTACTCCGTCACCTGATTACTCGAGTCACCTGATTCGTGATTTGATGGAGCGATTCTTCCGCTCTATCGAATCACTACTCAGGGATGGCCCTCTAGTCTAATTCCAGACACCGATCTGTAAGTACATTACTTTCATACTAGATCACTTCCCTTACCCTCGTGGTTCAAATCCGTAGATCTAATAGGTAAACTCTATTGATACTTCTCCCCCCTCATATATAGATACAAGCCTCATTGATTATTGGATAATCATATTTCCGACAGGTTCATATTACACGTCAGAAGATAATGTCAGAAAGGCCGAGTGGAACTCCAGTTGTCTCACATCATCACCATCATGTACATGAATGTACACAAGCATGTATGGCATTCATTCTCGTGCCGAGATGAAATTTCTGTTCCAGAGTAAAATCTGGAAGTCTCCAGTTCCATCTATTTTCTACGACGATTAAAGCAATATCCAGACGTCTCCTACTCTGCACTGCTTCAACTAATTACCCGATAGTGATCATTATTTTAAAAAAGTATTCTACAAAACACAATGTAATTTGAAGTATCATGAAGTAAATAACGGCTCCCGGATTTTATTTGTTCTAACGATATTACGAAGCGATGGGTTTTTTTTTCCAGGGCACTTGCTAAAGTATGAGCCCTTCTTTACCTACTATTATAATACCTTGTACAAACTACACTTAGCAATTGGCCTGTTTTTCCCATTGAATTATATTTTAATTGTATTTGGGGAAACCGGCTTAGTAGGTGACCAATGTTACTTTTTTTCCTTCTCTTGTCTGCCGTGGTCGTCAGACTTCGTCAGAATGGCCGTGTCGGGAAAAACCCTATTCGGTCGTTGCCCCTATTAGTAAGCAGGACGCCCATCTAGAGGGCGCTAGCTAGGAAGCCAGTACCAGGAGAGTGTCAGTCTACATTGTAAAGGCGAAGCCTAATTACACCCCTCTGAGAGTTTTGCCGAATTATTGCTTTTATTTCAAATAATCAACCCTTTACCCACATATATCTATTTATCTTTCCTAATTCAATTTGTATCTTTCATTCATCATCCCTAGTCCTAGGTTGATCTCCAACAAGGAATAGGTATTCAAACGAAACGTATAGTTCTCTAGGGGTAGAATACAGCAATGATCAAATTATTCTCATTAATTAATCAGATTCTCCAGATCCCCTAGAACAATACTGTTTCAGCTTCTTATTGGTCTGTTCGGAGAGGCAGTCCTGAACGGTTCGGAGGGGTTTGGAGGAGCCTCGAGGAGTCCATTCGCCTCTATCCCCTCCCCTTTTCAGTTCCGGTTTGGTTCCGAACTCGTTCCAGACTGCCTCTCCGAACAGAGCCTATCTCTCACCTATGCTATTTACAGTGCCAAGAAAAATAACTTCGTAGGTAAGTAATAAGAAAAACATTGTCTACATAATTATTTGAGAAAATGCATAATGATTCAATCAAACACCAATAAAAGAATATAAACAAGAGGATTTTTTTTAAAATGATTGTAGGAAGGTAAGCAATCTTTCGTAAAAACCTAACGAAAAAAACGAAATACCACGAAGGGGGATCTTGTAAAAAATATATTCGCCGGAAATTATGCACGTATGTATCAATATCATTCTCATTGCAATAGCAAGACCAACTTCTCACTATACGTAAATGCACACAGCAACAGGGAAAAGGAAATATCTGAGATGGTAACGAAACTTGTCAGCTGAAATAGCGGCATTCATGGTAGAGTGGCTTAACTTCTTCAAAGTTTCTTGGTGAGGGGAGAATGATTCTAGAACATGTGGCCAGTGAACCCCCTTCTTCAACATTCTTTTTGCACAGGTACCGCCCAAAAAATGTAACTCAAGAGATTCTACTTTCACTGCAAAACATTACTAAGTGGCCAAGTATTGGATGTCCCACTGCCAGAAGCTCATAGTGAGAATGCACATCATAAAGCTGATTAGAACTAGTAATATCATTAGTACAAAAGCCTATATGAGGATCCCCATAACCTACAGCAAAATTCAGAACTCAATAATGGTACTGGTGCACAATAATAATAAAACCATAATGTCCTGACAATGGCCATTAGGCGACAGCTAGCTTGACACGGAAATAAATCTCCTGAAACGAGGAAAAGCCGCTCTATTTCCTCCCCATGCCCAGAAACTTTGATGAAATACTAAAGTTCTGCGATGGGTGTTTGGGACGACGAAAAATGAAATTGTTCACAACTTTGTTGTTCTCCTCATCCTCGTATGATACGTACGAGAAGGTACCCACCAAAGCTCGTGACATAATGAAAAACTCTAACAAAACACGATCGAAAAAATTACGTGGAGCAACAGCACGAAAGAATAATAAAAACAACAGTGGCTAGAAACAAGATCAAATCCATTTACCGGATGATCTGAGAAAGGCGTTGAACGCACCTGGTGGAATTCATTTTCTCGGTTTAGTAGATGAATCGACCATCGATCAACACAACCTGAGTCTCCGTCTGGATCTACCACTTCCTGACCACGCGTCAGAAAATTGGCCTTGATTGTACTGTATGAAGCTTGCCAAGATCAGCCAAGATCTTGCTTCAGCTTGCTTTAGTCGCATCCACTGGCCCTCCCTCAAAATTTTTGATAGATTTGGGTTTAAAACGAATAATAAATCAGAAACAGTATGAATACTACCTTATGCCAAATCTCTGTTCAAATTTCAGCTGAGCAAGGCTTCAAGTCCCTCAGTTGTGCTTAGCAACCAAGAACCAAATTTCGTTATGGAGGCACTCTCAACTCCCGGTTAACGCTGTTATTACTGGTAGGCAATTTCTGTCATAATAAACTAGATTGTTTACTTGCGTGATAATGTTGCTATGTACAGGGTGAGCCACGGAAACTTACTTATTTGAAAAAATCGCCGTTCAGCTTGGTGGGGTTGTAGAAGGGGGTACAATGGCCCATTCGAAGGCAAAGCTCCTAAAGTTTTGTTACCTTCACGGTTAGTTGCCACCATGCTTTGGACGAGAGAGCAGCGGGCGTTTGCCCTAGAAACCTTTTTTTTTCAGTGATCGGTCAGTTATTGCGACCCAACGAGCCTTCCATGCGCGCTTCAAAATTCGTCCTTATGGAACAGTTCCCGGTCGAAATTCGATTCTAACTTGGGCTACCACATTTCGGGAGACTGGAAGTGTTGCCAGAAACCGAACTGGACCTCAACGGACCTCCAGAACCCCAGAAAACGTTGAGGGAGTGAGGCTGTCGGTTTTGCGCTCCCCCTGAGGTTCGGCTCGCAAACAGGCAGCTGCTCTGGGGATTCCAGGCACAACTGTTAGACGGATTCTCCACGATGATCTTCAATTTCATCCCTACAAAATTGGCTGTAGCGCAGGAATTGAGCGAAAGGGATTTAATCGCCCGCCAAACTGCATGTGAAGCACTGCTCGAAAACCTGCCCCATGACGCGATCGTTTTCTTCAGCGATGAGGCCCATTTTCACATTTCTGGCATTTTTTTATGGGGCTACTTAAAGTCAACTGTTTATAACGATCGTCCACGAACCCTAGAACACCTAAAAAAAACAACATTCGCGCCGCCATTGCCGAAGTACCCGTCGATATGCTGATCAGAGTGGAGAGAAGCTTTAAAAATCGTTTGATTTTTGGGCCATCATTAGATGGATGTGATTTTTAAACCCATATGAAAAAAATTTAAGAGTTGTCCTTTAAAAATAAAAAAATTATCTGCATTACTTTTTTTTAAATTGACGTTCCAAATAAGTAAGTTTCCGTGGCTCACCCTGTACTATTATTAGACAAGCCATGTTCTTTACAGTAAACTAATGAACCGTTGCGAAATGATAAGCACCGCTTTCATGTGGAGTTGAATTTTGAGGGCAATTTTTGGTCGCAGGTTACCTTCCTCGTAGCACCTATCGTACTCGTCTCGGATACGGACGAATGTTCGTGCCCGGCGGGGTTAAAAAGTAAAGAAGATGGTGTATCCTTGAACTATAAAAATCAAATTGACCTCTCCTAACCATAAAAATGTAACATTCTAGTTATTTATGGTCTTCATAGAACGTTTACGTTTGTTACATGTAGATATGGACTTTGTAATGAATATAAATATAACGAGAAATACATGAATGTCGCTTGATTGAAGTGCAAAAGTTTCAAATAGGCACGTTTCAAACAGTTATTTTTCAAGATATAGAGGGACCCACCTGTTGTCCGACTTGGTAGGGGACTTTCTGCCGAAAGTTCTCCAACGATTGAATACATATCGCCAAGACTAGAGCCGCCGATCGCAAAACAGAACAAGAAATGGAGAAAAACTGTCCCACCAAATACTTTACCGCAATAATCGAACGTGCCAGGGCGCAGCTCTCGATAGGCGAATATTCGTCTCCTTCGATGTGGGTAAAAAACCGACAAGAAGATAAGCACCCGAATGTTCTCTATTTGGCGAGCACCTAGAGATCGAGACCGCCAACACGAGCTCGCCGAATCCCTACCGGGTCCAGCTTTAGTCACTGCCGATCTTTCTTGAAGTGATGGGGTATTTAGATGAGTTAAACGTGGTCAGAGGACGACCAGTAATTGATCAAAACTGTCCCAGGTCATTCTGAAATAATAAAAAACTTATACGGATGTTCTTTCAATCTATTCATCAGCTCATGAAACAGGCCATCACGTTTCTTGATGAAACTGCTCAAGTCTGGATGGACCCAAAACTTCTTCAGCTCAGGATTTCTCTCCAGCTTAGGATTTCTCTTCAGCTTAGGTTTCTCTTCGTCTCAGGATAAGTGCACAAACACAATCAAGTTGCCGTGACTGACTAGTTGCCAATCCGCGGGGTCCCTAAGTGAGGTAAGACAACGTGATATCGGGCTTAAGATGCCACATAATCAAGAATACCTAGATAATAAAAGATCAAGATGTGAGTTACTGTCGCGGTAGAAATAAATAGATGGCCTAAGTAGGGGTTCTTCAATGTGGGAATTGAAGGCATTCCTACTGGCAACCGGCGGGACGCCGAAAATTCGGGTACACAAGCAGGACATGTGCGAACGCGGATTATTTATCTAGGAAATGAGAATTATGTTATACTTACAAAGGCACTGAAAGATCCATCGCTGTTTATATCTTGAAGGAAGTTTAAAACAATGGGAAACGTCGTACCTATACGGGGGAGAAATGGGTAACAGCGTTGATAATGGAAGAGAAGCGAGTAGAGTGTACACCACACGCCGTACGATTGCCGCCTACAAAACCGAATGGAAAGGTAGAGAGCTGATAGCTTGCCGCCCAAGAATAAGATGGTAACCAGGATGAAGAATAACAGGATGCACCATGGATGCTAACCAATAAAAGGTTCGTTCTGGTTTCATCTAAATGATCTGGTAAAAGTGATTCTTAAATTTCATTCCCTTCCTCAAGTCATTACTCTTCACGCTTTACGGAATTAAAAGTCACTACATAATAAACCATTTCGTTAAAAAATATTGTAATACAATAGTATTCTTCTGTAAGCAGGTTTGAAGAGGCAAATACAAAGTAATGCTGGGATAAGGAAAGGTTTAAGAAACTTTACAAGTTCTTTCAGTAAAAAGGCGTTCGGTTTAGCGATGTCGGATACTTCAAAAGTATCGATATAATATCGTATCGATACATCTAGACAGTATCAAAAAGTATCGATACGATACTTTAAAAAAGTATCGATATTTTGAATTATCGAAACTTTTCGATACTTTCACAAAAATGGGTGAAATTGTCGTTTATGTTTCTCTCCATCAGTGTGACATCTCTCACGAGGGATAATAATTAATATAGAATGGACAAAACAATGAGTTTGGTTTGCCTTCACTCATTTTGTTATTTAAAACTTGTTTTTGTTTAGGCACTTGTTTTCGTGTTGCACTTGTTTGGGATTTCGGTGGTCCTTCCTAGATGATGGAGGACAGCAGGTTATCATAGAGAGGTGGTAGTACAAAAAAAAATCATAGTAGGTAATACAAAAGTTGTACATCATCTTAGTTTAATTTGTTGAAGGTTGTTGGTCTCCCAAACCTTCATGTCGTAGGTGTTGAAACAGATAAAATGTGAGACATAAAAAAGTATCGCCTCAGATACTGGGAAAAAAGTATCGATACTACGATATATATCAGGAAAAAAGTATCGATATGTATCGATACTTTTTCAAGAAGTATCGATACTTTTGGGACATCCCTAGTTCGGTTAGCTGGGTTCGCTACAGCCAGAACTGACTGGAACCAGTCCCGAATTTTCCCCACTACTTACCTTAAATACGCTACCCCCACCACCACAGAATTTCTCATTTTTGTTATTATCAATTTCTAGTATGTAGGTACCGATTACAAATCTATGTTGGACTTTTCGGCTGGGTTGTGATTTTCCTCGGACTCTTTTGTGCATCAAAAAATGAATATACTACCTACGATGGATTGGGATGGAATCCCATTCTGCACAGCAGCAGCACCTTCCCAATATGAAAAGGGGGGAAATCCCAGTCCTTATGAAATTCCTCTTATGTATTATTATTGAAAAATGAAACAGGATGCTTTGCTTTCCACATCAGACGCTTTATTGCTATGTTATTTACCCATGTTATTATTACGCCCACATTTTCAAGTGATTTGATATGTAACACATATTTATGACATAATCAAATATTGTGCACTGTCGTTGGAATTCTTCCATATTTTCCCCAAAATATAACAATATATCAACTGAATGTTGAACTTTCTTCTGTGTGTGTGTTGTGTCTTGTGTGTGTCTGTAGCACAGAGTACCGGAGACAACTTGTCTGACAAGTGGTCTGTAGTCACTACAGTGTAGTGTCGGTAGGCAGTCCGTAGAAATTGACATCCGTATTCAAGGTAGAACACAAAACCCACGAAATACGTGGTTTATGGTGTCCTGGCACCACTGATTTGTTTCACGGTGGCACAAAGAATAATTCATGTGAATCCAAAGGCATATTGAAAATGTTTCTTCAGTTTCAGACTAACAACATTGGTTACAATTAGTAGCTATAGTCCAGTCAAATTAGCCAAAAAAAGGGGGGGGGGGGTTTGCATTAATTCCGGACAAAGCGAAACTTTTATGGGTGACTTGTGGGTGCCTATGGAACATGTTTTTAGTATATTCTACTAGATTCTCCTTGTGCTAACTTTTTGGTGCCCGAAAAACCGCGATTTTTCGGCACTTGTTTCAGTTTTTTGCCTATAACTCGTACACGATGCATCCTAAGGAATATTTTACTCCTTCCTTTATTAAACAGGATGAATTTCTGCGTCGAATGACCACCTGAAACGTTAAGATCGGTTCAGCCGTTTGGCCGAAATCGATCGTTGAATTTTGCCGCTTTTTCCCAAATTGGTTGAAAAATGGGTTACGCTCAAGTTTCAAGGCCTGTACATCAAAAACGGCGTATCCAACCAAAGAATGTTACATAATCAAAGTTGTAGAGAATCAAATTTTGTGTAAGAAAAGCATCCCCTCTTCCTCACCCCACCCCCCACCCGCCCCTACCAAATGATAGAATAACGAAACAACTTCTGAGTAAACGAAATTATGAGTATTGAAAACGGTGTTGCAATCAAAAAATGTCATATAATCAAAGTGAAACGTCTGTTGTTCGACCTAAGGCACTGAAGTACTTATAATAATAGAAAAGGCAAAAGAAAAAAACATCTCCTAGATTCTCCTTTTGCTCACTTTTTGGTGCCCGAAAAACCACGATTTTTCGGCACTTGTTCCAGTTTTTCGCCTATAACTCGTACACGATGCATCCTACGGAAAATTTTACTCAATCCTTTATTAAACAGGATGAATTTCTGCGTCGACTGACCACCTTCATTTTTTAGATCGGTTCAGCCGTTTGGCCGAAATCGATCGTTGAAGTTTGGCGATGTTTCCCAAATTGGTTGAAAAATGGGTTGCGCTCAAGTTTCAAGGCCTGTACATCAAAAACGGCGTATCCAACCAAAAAATGTCACATAATCAATGTTGTAGAGAATCAAATTTTGTGTAAGAAAAGCCTCCCCCCTTCCTCCCCCCTCCCACCCGCCCCTACCAAATGATAGAATAACAAAACAACCTCTGAGTGAAATCGCGGTTTTTCGGGCACCAGAAAGTTAGCACAAGGAGAATCTAGGAGATGTTTTTTCTTTTGCCTTTCCTAGTGTTATAAGTACCTCAGTGCCTTAGGTTGAACAACAGACGTTGTATGACATTTTTTGATTGCGACACGGTTGTCAATACTCATATTTGGCGTTGACACACTCATCACTCAGAGGTTGTTTTGTTATTCTATCATTTGGTAGGGGCGGGTGGGAGGGGGAGGGAGGGGGGAGGCTTTTCTTACACAAAATTTGATTCTCTACAACATTGATTATGTGACATTTTTTGGTTGGATACGCCGTTTTTGATGTACAGGCCTTGAAACTTGAGCGCAACCCATTTTTCAACCAATTTGGGAAAAATCGCCAAACTTCAACGATCGATTTCGGCCAAACGGCTGAACCGATCTAAAAAATGAAGGTGGTCAGTCGACGCAGAAATTCATCCTGTTTAATAAAGGATTGAGTAAAATTTTCCGTAGGATGCATCGTGTACGAGTTATAGGCGAAAAACTGGAACAAGTGCCGAAAAATCGTGGTTTTTCGGGCACCAAAAAGTGAGCAAAAGGAGAATCTAGGAGATGTTTTTTTCTTTTGCCTTTTCTATTATTATAAGTACTTCAGTGCCTTAGGTCGAACAACAGACGTTTCACTTTGATTATATGACATTTTTTGATTGCAACACCGTTTTCAATACTCATAATTTCGTTTACTCAGAAGTTGTTTTGTTATTCTATCATTTGGTAGGGGCGGGTGGGGGGTGGGGTGAGGAAGAGGGGATGCTTTTCTTACACAAAATTTGATTCTCTACAACTTTGATTATGTAACATTCTTTGGTTGGATACGCCGTTTTTGATGTACAGGCCTTGAAACTTGAGCGTAACCCATTTTTCAACCAATTTGGGAAAAAGCGGCAAAATTCAACGATCGATTTCGGCCAAACGGCTGAACCGATCTTAACGTTTCAGGTGGTCATTCGACGCAGAAATTCATCCTGTTTAATAAAGGATTGAGTAACATTTTCCGTAGGATGCATCGTGTACGAGTTATAGGCGAAAAACTGAATCAAGTGCCGAAAAATCGCGGTTTTTTGGGCACCAAAAAGTTAGGGCCAGGAGAATGTTTTTTCTTTCGCCTTTTCTAGTATTACAAGTACCTCAGTGCCTTAGTAAGTTGAACAACAGACGTTTCACTTTGATTATATGACATTTTTTGATTGCAACACCGTTTTCAATACTCATAATTTCGTTTACTCAGAAGTTGTTTCGTTATTCTATCATTTTGTAGGGGCGGGTGGGAGGGGGGAGGAAGGGGGGATGCTTTTCTTACACAAAATTTGATTCTCTACAACTTTGATTATGTGACATTTTTTGGTTGGATACGCTGTTTTCGATGTACAGGCCTTGAAACTTGAGCGTAACCCATTTTTCAACCAATTTGGGAAAAATCGCCAAACTTCAACGATCGATTTCGGCCAAACGGCTGAACCGATCTTAACGTTTCAGGTGGTCATTCGACGCAGAAATTCATCTTGTTTAATAAAGGATTGAGTAACATTTTCCGTAGGATGCATCGTGTACGAGTTATAGGCAAAAAACTGAAACAAGTGCCGAAAAATCGCGGTTTTTCGGGCACCAAAAAGTTAGCACAAGGAGAATCTAGTAGAATATACTAAAAACATGTTCCATAGGCACCCACAAGTCACCCATAAAAGTTTCGCTTTGTCCGGAATTAATGCAAACCCTAACTGCTAATTTGACTGGACTACTAAGCTATGAAGGGACCGAAATATTGAAAAATCGGATATTTTGTGAACATCCCCCCCTCCCCATGCTAATTTTGCTACTCTGGTGAAATAATGTGCAACTCGGGAATTTTCCGAGTCCAACAAAAAAAGAAAAACGCAAATCGGTTGGAAGTTGAGATTATGTGCGAAAACTCTCGCCCAAGGTCTACTGTGGGACGTCCTAAAAATGCATAGAAACGTAACACATCAGACGGGATCAACAGGAAAAAATCACTAATTAATTATACTGATGAAGATGAACAGGCAGAAAGTTTGTTACCTCTCATGTTTGTCCTCACGTTTGATACCAGGGACATGAGGGGGGTCCTGAACTGATAATAGTTCTGAACTGGTTAACGAACAGTAGGAGTTACGAACGGTCCTCATCCCCTCTCCGTTCGGTTCTATTCTGAACTGATCCATGCACCATGCAGTAGCATCCATAAGCTTCGTCTCACTTTTTACAAACATCCATGGTCCATCCTTTCGTCTTCATGGAAGAAGGTATGTACTTCCATGTCGTCTTCCGACTGAACGATGCATAATAATAATTATTGTTAAAGATTTACGATAATTATTTTATTACAAGTGTGTTAATTTTCATCATTTTTTGGTAAGCTAATTTCAAATTTTTTTCTCTGTCTTGAAGTGGTACTGGGGTCGCGTATCGTGAGATCGTGATGATACTTGGTAGTAGTAAATCATGATCTAACTTTGTGAGATAAATAAGGAGATTTAAGGCGGAATTATTCTTTTATCCACCTGGATTTTTATATATTATGTTTATAATAATAATCGTTAATGATGATTTATTAAGTTAACGGTAACGTTTATAATAATTATTAATTACAATAATAAACTTATATAATAATTATTAAGAATAATAATCGATGTGGTCAAGTATAATCGATTATAATAAAAAATATCGATTACTAACAGCCTGAAGAAAACCTCGGCATCTTGCTACGAAAGGAAGGCGCTGTTGGTTCTTGACCTTTGTTATCATATCACTCACAAAGCGTTGTTATCGTTGTTATTAAACACCCGCCACCGCTATTCTGGCAGAATTTCGGCGAATCTGCAGCTCAGCACATTTTGTTCTAATTGTCCTCAAATAACAGTCGTGTACATAAAAAGTTTTAGTTTCGAGTCATCATGTAGGCGAAGGACGATTCCTTGATTCATTATGACAGATTACGAAGACGATGATGAATCATGTTTAACTCGACAGGCCAACGAAAGTGCTGTTCTGAAGGTATTTATACACTTTTTATTTTTGAAGTTTCTCTTTCGTGGCTTTTCATAACTGAGGGGAGACCTCTCGAAACTTTTTTCAAATCAAAACTCGGCACTGCTTTGTCTTAGGCGTACCGAGTACCGGCTGATTTTCGATGAGTATCTTGTTCTTACGTTGTGGAGTCCTCATATTCCATAATCATCGCTGCAGTTTCTATGTTTAACCGTGATGCACCAGGAACAGTAGAAGTACCCATCCATTACTATGAATGTAGTTTCCTGTTTAGTACCTGCTGTCATTGCTGCTAGCTGTCTTTTCACTTGTGTGCTTCGTCCATACTAAACAAATGTTGTAAGTATCCACTTTTCCAAGTGTCTAACATAGGCGCCGCTTAGGTAGAAAGGTGTGCACGTCATGACAATAATAATAACAATAGATTTTTATTTAGAAGGCTACCTGCATACGAGGTCCAATCAAAAAGTTCCAGGACTTTTTCAATAAACTCGTTAAGCTTTATCAATAATTAGAATGTATCACCTTCAAAGTTCTCCCCTTGGCTACGCTCACTCTTTTCCCAGCGGTATTTTCTCGGTCCATGCACCTGCGTTGCTTCTTTCAATGGGGAATTTGCCTCACATTTTTTTTTTCGAATGAGGGTTTATTTTTATGGAATAAAACCATAGTGAGCTGCTCGAAAACGCATCCAAAAAATTTAGAGAATTTAAGGAAGATGGAAATTTTAAATGTGGTGGCAATGTGTAAGAGGCAGCCATGTTTGAAACGTAACGGATATTCTACCAATCTGACTTCAAAGGAGGTTCTGTGGCGCTTACCACAGAAGCGGAACATACACGAACTTTTACCTTACAAGTAGTGCGCACAAGAGTGCGCCGCGAACTGGCAGGAAGAACCCAGACACAAAAGTGACCAAAAGAAACAATATTACTCACTTTTTTGGTTTATTATTTCTAATAATAAGCCTATTTTACAATACGAATCTACCTACTAGTGTATCAAGCATTATTAGTCTTCATCTTCTCTTATTTAGTTTCAACATTTGAATCACATTATTCGAGTAGCCATTTCACTGAATCGTTTTGTGTGGCGGTGCTAGAACTCTGTATGTTGTCGGAGTTGTTTTCGCGTCGTTTTTTTTTCGTATGACTTCAACAATATTCCTCGATTTTCGCGGTGTTTTGTAACAGAGGCTTCACTTGTTTAGGCATTTTCTCCTACCGTAATTTTTTCCCCTTGGTTATTCCTAGTGTTAAATGTTATTCTAGGGCCCTATTATAGGATTTGACTTGAAATTCCAGAATCTAAAATTGAGGCAAATTCCCCATTCTCCTACCGCCTCATTGGATATTTGAGTTTGAGGGACTGCCAGTCACGGGGAGCTAGGTCAGTAGATTAGGTTGGCTGGGGGACGGTTGTAATGGCGTTTTTGGCGAGAAAATCGCGAACTAGGAGCGCATTGTGGAAAAACCACTCGTCGCCCACAATTTTGTCTTCTTTTGGCGCAAATTTCTCAGAGTTTCAAAATAGGTACCGAAATTGATTAATTCTTTCACCTTGTAGGACGAATTACTGTTGAATAACGCAAGTTGAACCAAAGAAAGCAGTTCGATCTGCCTGGGCGAGATGTTTTGGGCCTGGGGGAGGTTTTTGACTTCCACTGGGACTCTGCATTTTAATTTCACCGTCGTAGCCCTAAGCCATGATTTGTCACCTGCGACGATGGAGTTTCAATTAGAATTGGCAGTTTCTAAGAGCTCCCAACAAACTCCCATGCAATGCCCCTTTTGTTCCGCGTTCAGCAGTCGTTGAACGCACTTGGCTGCAACTGATGAAATGGGGTATTTCAGTCAATTTTTTTTATTTTATTTTTTTCAAAAGAGTAAGGCTCAGGAATAACGGTAATCAGGTCTGTTCGTCGAGAAAACGTTTTTAAAAAATCAGAGAAGCTAAGGAAAGTTGAAGATTTGAATGGTGTGACGTAGCTAGCCAATCGTGACGCAGCTAGCCAACTATCTTTGAAAAAAGTAACCATGCACGGAGAAGAGGTGAAACCCTTGGAGGACCTCTTGGATACTACAAAATACTACTCACACAGGCGCGCGGCATAAGTGTGTGTGCGTTAAGGGAGGCCCGCCTTTTTTCAAACGTGTGATCTCTTTAATTAATTTTTTTACCACATGTTATAGAATCATTGGGCTTAAAGTTGTAGTACGTAGGTTTTCAAGGGTGCTGAATCCAAATTTGAGGTCAAAAACCTGAATTTCCGACCCACCGAAATACCCCATTCTCCTACCGCCTCTATGGATATTTGAGTTTGAGCGACTGCCAGTCACGGGGAGCTAGGTCAGTAGAGTAGGTTGGCTGGGGGACGGTTGTAATGGCGTTTTTGGCGAGAAAATCGCGAATTAGGAGCGCATTGTGGAAAAACCGCTCGTCGCCCACAATTTTTGTCTTCTTTTGGCGCAAATTTCTCAGAGTTTCAAAATACCGAAATTTATTAATTCTTTCACCTTGTAGGACGAATTACTGTTGAATAACGCAAGTTGAACCAAAGAAAGCAGTTCGATCTGCCTGGGCGAGATGTTTTGGGCCTGGGGGAGGTTTTTGACTTCCACTGGGACGCTGCATTTTAATTTCAACGTCGTAGCCCTAAGCCATGATTTGTCACCTGCGACGATGGAGTTTCAATTAGAATTGGCAGTTTCTAAGAGCTCCCAACAAACTCCCATGCAATGCCCCTTTTGTTCCGCTTTCAGCAGTTGTGGAACGCATTTGGCTGCAACTGATGAAATTCTCATCTCCAAAATCCTCTGATGGACAATATCTTCTGATACGTTCCAAATGAGACGTGGACATGCCTCTGCCGTCTCACAATTGTCAAACGACGATTGGAGCACACAAGGGCATTCACTCTGACCCCTTGAGAGTCATCATCTGAGGCTGAGGGCCTTCCTGAACGAGGATCATCTGGAGTCGATGTTTCGCCTTCCTTGAGCGACTTTTGACTTCTTGAATGACTCATTACATCTCCTCCATAAGTTCTCCAAAGCATTATATACTTTTCTGTGAATGATTTTTCAATTTGTGTGCAAAAACGCTGCTCTTTCTTTGTGTCAACAATCAAACGTGGAACTTGAACGTGGCTTTGCAAGAACAGCTGTAAAACTGGTTTGGAGAGTCAATAAAAAATGAGGTTTCTCAGGTTTGTTCATACTAAAAAATGAACGTTTAATCAACCCTAATACGTTGACACAAAGTTTTAAAAGTCCTGGAACTTTTTGGTCAGACCTTGTAGGACTAGAGTAGTGTGAAAAATAATATAATACGTAAATGAAATTATTCATGAAAAAGTTATATCATCAACTTGTTATTCATGGCTAGTTGTTCGGAATGTAAACACATTGTAAGGTGGATGAAATTAAATATCACACCGAAAAGGAGAAGATGAAAATCCACCCTCACCCTTGAGTGACATTCAAAGTTGGACCGCTGATCAAAGGTAGAGGAGGGTGAAGCCGAAAATTTGTCTGGAATTGAGGGTTGAGGGTTGGAGTTCGTGGTGACCAAAATGAGCAGGGCCATGTTTGGCGATGCCTGACCAACTTCTAATCCCATGATCCCAGTGTCAAGCTCAACATTATGCTGTTTGTTTTGACGCTATACTGTTTTTTTTTTGTCCCATCGGACTAAATTGATTTGAGCCAAACATGGCCCTGGTTGGTGTCTTTGGCTTCCTCTCCCTGCAACATATGGCCTCAATGTGAACTGATTTGCTGTAGGTTTCATTTACAATCACTCCCTTAGAAAGTATGTCTTGTAAGGTTCCTAGTGTCATATTTGTAGGCGATTGAGTACACGCCTTTTCCCTTTCTATCTATCTTGCTGGTTCAATGGATAAAATACTCCCCTCGCAGGATACTGTATCAAAATTTTACTTTGTGATATCTTGAAGTGGTAAATCTGGGTGGAGACACGCAGGTACTAAAGTGGGGATTCTTCATCGGGGTTCCAAAATCTGGAAGGGTAATCATGCCAACAGTAGACGTACAGGTACGTCTACTAGATAGGTCTATCTCCTTCAGAAGCAGTGGGTGGTGTGTCCAGTCCTATCTAAACGTTATCTGTTACTCCCCAAATTTTGCATCTTTTACTCATATGTTTATTAAATTTGTTCCTAGTATTGTTTCTAGGTAGTCACGTGGAGGTAAATGGAGATAGGGTTTTTCTCGCACAAACATATTTAATAGCATCTCAATGATCATCCTGATATCAGTCATACTTAAAATAGTTTTTGTACTAATACCATCATGGTGAGAGATATGAACTTAATTTTCTATGCATTGCCTGCCTGATTATCTTAACAAAATTAATTGAGCTATAATGTAGCATAATTTATCGCATGAGGCAGGATCTGTCGTTATTTGTACAGCTTTAATGAGCCTGATTTCCTATCCCTTTCTGACCATTCGTTTAAAGTTCAGTTAATCCTGAAATTTTGAAAACATGAAATCTGCTTTTTGAATTGCACTTTTTAGTGAAATCTGACGATAATTTTTCTTCCTGGGGTTTCAATTTATGAAATTCAAGATTTAATAACTAAATCCATTATTATTTTAATAATAATAATCAATCTTCATCACGATCAGGCGTGATTAATTAAAACTTGATGCGTTAAATTGAGATTTGCTCCATAACTTGTCAAAAAAAACCTGTCGGAGAATCATGTCTTAATCTCTAATCGTGACCCCAGAGACAGTGACATGATTGAATATTCATAATTCGAAATTTTTCGCAGTCGATTTATGGGGACCAACTTGTTCTCTTGAGCGAGGTCGGCAAACCTCTCGAGTGCATCATTCACCTTTGGCGGGACAGTACATCTGTGGAAAACTCTGTGAACTTTCCTAGATTTGATCTTCACGTGAAATGCCCAGAAGATTATCCTCAGTCGTAAGAGCTTTCGTACTGGATTTTTTAAAATACATGCTGACTCAAATCATTGACTTGGTGCTTGGTTGTAACTTGTATGTGTAATTATTTACTGTGGAAATCATTCATTGCTGAACATCATCCATCTTGCCTTGTTATTCGTCTATGTATGTGTCATCGAGGCAAATGTCCTGGATTAAAAATAAATCGTTTGGTGGCTGAATTTATCAGAAATTGTTTTCATGGTGTTCTATTTGTTTGGCTCGAATTAGATAACTTTTTGAACATGAGATGTATAAGTTTTCGAATGTCTCTAAATGAATCCAAATCAATTTCATTATTGATAATGGAATTAATGAATCTAGTGGCCGGTAAAAGACCAGCATCACTACGACAAGAGTTTGGGGCATTAGAGAGTTTTTGCTTTATACGGGCGCACCGTGGGAGGTACCGTCCGTGGAAATAACGCGGTCCAATGATGACCGAACAGGTACGAAGTTTCCTTGTCGCGGTGGCTGCGCGTTCTCGAAGACAGCCCGTGTGAAGCGCTCTTCACACGGTCCCCTCCCTTATAACAAAAGATAGGCCTAAAATATCATCATTCTCAGTGATATGCTATTTTTAAAATGCCAATTGTGTTCATGAGTTTATAAGAAGTTTGCCAACAATTTAATTGTAATTGCGAATTGATAGTAAAATTAATAACTATGCATCAAACTGCACATACTCGGTGTTTCACGAAAAGGTTACACACCCTTCATTTCCCCAAAATACAGCGTAAAAAATTGGGACCAACGCTATTCTTCATGATTTTTTGTGGGGAATTCAGGAAAAATACTTTCGCCCAAAATAGAAAAAATAGAAAAATACCAGTCAAATTTAAAAACGGATGACACCCTGTGATTCAGAGTCAAAAAATGATGAAAAAATAGTTGCCACGGTTAAGCTTGGTTCACATAGGTGCGTAATGTCCGTAATCTGTAGTGCGTAATTGGATGCTATTGGCTGAGCCGATTGAGGGGCTGGGAGCAATCTTTGCGGACGAAGACTTTTGGAGTGGAGGGTATCGTTTTGAAAAATTATATATTTTACGCATTACGGATGAACTTCGATAAATTTCGGCAATCTTCGTGAAAGTTCTCGTCGCCTGTTCATCGTTCAGCTGTTCGTTGTTGACTCGGTCTCGTTTTTGGTTTATTGACAAACAATCCGATTGCCGATTCCGGGTTGTTATTTGGTTTTCATTTTCGTTTTTGCATTGTGCTTTGCTGGATATGAATTTAAGTGATTTTAATGAGAGCCTCATTGATCTCGTCCGATCAAATTATGTCAATAAATCCTCAGAAATCAAATCATTCTTCAATAACCGCATGAAAGAAGTCCACGTATTATGTGGAAATATGATTGATTCAACTTCCGAAAACCTATTTTTCAATTGATTCAACTTCCGAAAACCTGGGTTAAAAGACATTTTTGAGAGAATTTGGTCGTTTTGAACATTGCGATTCTTCACAACAATTCAATAACATTACATTTTACATCAAAGGTACTTACCTTGTTTTCCGAAATGGGTATACCCAGAGTTGGGCATTAGCTAACTAATTTATTAGCTAGTTAATTTTTCAACTAATAGCTAATTTAGCTAGAAATTTTAGCTGTTCCTCGACAGCTAATAGCTAAATATTTAGCTGCTAGCTTCAGCTAAATCGTAGCTAATTTAGCTGTAGCTTTTAGCTGTTAGCTGTAGCTAATTTTTGCCCAACACTGGGTATACCATTCAACGGGCCTACAAGTAGGCAAATCACCAAGAAGACGATGAAAATCATTTTTTTTTCGAAGTTAATTATTAATAAGAAATTATTCGATCGATGAACAGGGCAAAACAGCTGAACGCGGGAAAAAAGGCGAGCGGGAAAACAATTCTGTGCAGAACCTACTGCGCGCTTCTGCGTAATTGCGTAACCATTTGGCCATGTGAACGCTCTTTTACGCATTACGGACTTTACGGATTACGGAACACCCACTCTTCTCTTCTTGCGCATTACGGAATACAGAGAACCCTATGTGAACCCAGCTTTAGAGTCCTCCAAAACCTATTTTTTGTGCAATTGTGGAGTTGCGCAACTTAGAGTGTTCAAAAAGTCAGGTTGCGCGCAATAAAAAAATTTGGTTCGGGTATGAATTTGTCATGAAATTTAACGTAGAATTCGAATTTGTGATAAAAGGGGGGGGGGGTCCATCTGAATAAATGAAGTTGGTGCCAATTGCGCGCAACTGCACGCAAGTATTTTGCGCGAAAGTATTTTTTGTAAGGTGGTGGTTTACTTCTAGAAGAATGATGAATTTAGGATTGCAAACAACTGAAGGTTGAATGTGAATTGTCGTTTAGAATTCCTCAGAATGGAACCAACTGAGTTGGTTCATCACTCAGATTTGGTTACAGCGTTTTCCAAAATCTCAGAAAGAAATCAACCACATATAATTTCAATTTTAGGCGTTCTACTACAGATATTGCATTCTCTCAAAGTAGGAAATGACGCGGAATTAATTTAAATTTGAGAGGAAAAGAAGGAATTTCCAATAAAATTATCACCTGATTTACAAACTTGAAATAACTTTGATGCTTGATCATTCAAAACTAGGTTTTTGTAGTTGGTTCCATTCTGTACCGTCCACTTCAGCAAGAACGAAAATGGTGGCCAACTTCTCAGTCAAGGTCTCTTGGTGTCAGGTTATAACAGAATCCACGGAGCGTCCCGTTTCCATGGTAACAGTCACGGTAAAAAGGAGTGGGGAGGTTAGCACCAACTCTAGTTTTCCTTAACTTCATGTTCACGGGAGCTCGCCACCTTGTGAAGCAAAAACTCTCTATTGATTGCAGCATTTACCTTGGTGTATCACAATGAGGAATTTCACCGATTTCTGTTTGCATTTTTCCTGAATAGTTAATTGTGTGGGATAGATGAAAATCGGGCTGATTTTGGAAAATAAGTCTCCTGTTATTTTTGGGAGAGAGTCAAAATTTTTAATTTCAAAACTAACCAGGAAAACAGACGTGCAGCGGGAACGCTCGCTGATTGGGCTGTTCGGATAGCCGTCTCCTCCCAGTGTAGCCCATTGGGACGACGAAATCATGTTTTCTAAGAGAAAAGTTATCAAACAAAAACAGAGGAAACCTCATTTTCCCCATCTTGCTTTTTCTATATTTTTCTTCAGTTTTTCGATTTCGAACTTTACTGTTTCATGAAATTTTGCATCTGGGGACTATGGATTTCTCGATCTCAGCGCTTCAAGCCGCCATAAATGAACTATTCCAGCATGACGTCATTTTCCCGGGTTTTTTTAAACATTCGTATTTTCTACACTGTTTTTTTTATTCGTAAATTAGGAAGTTCGGGCTGAAAGTTTGCCTTAGGGGGTTTTTAGAGGTGTTGAATCCGATTTTGGGGTCAAAAATAGGAAATTCCGACATGGTGAAATCTCCTCATTGCCGCATCTCTCGCCAAGAGAGATGCCCAGATCCCAATAATTTCTAACAGCGGACAGTTTGTTATGAAGTTTCTGCTGTTAATGTTGTTGTATATGAAAATCTATCAAGAGTAGCGGGGTGTTTCACTTTGGTTTATTACTTTCAATAATGAACCTTTTGAATCGACCAAAAAAAAAAAAAATTTAACACCCCCTCAAAATTTGATGGTTTACGTTTCAAGGTACGTAGAATCCAAAAATCGAATAAAAATTTGGCCGTCCGTGCGCCGTACGCGGCACTTTTGCCACTTAGCATTGACCGATTTTGATGAAATTTGGTATGTAGGCTCCATTTGGGGTCTAGTTGTGCCCCAAAGCTTTTGGTTGATGTAAGTCACTTCTAAGGGTTCCAAAATCAATTTTGAAATTTTGAAAACGCCCTAACTCAAAAAATGTCGATATAAAGGTATTGTTTTTCCTTCAATTTAAAGGCCCCTTTACACTAGCAATTTTTTTCGACAATAATTGCCCAACTCCAAAAAAATTGCATTAGAAAAGTTGTTGGCAACACATGACTGTAATAGGTGGAAATTCTTTGGTTATTAAGATTGATTTACTTCGAACTTGAAGAGTTCGACTTACGGGACTGGAAATAAATTACGGAATAAAATCTGTGGAAAGTGAAATAGGCGATTCTCAACCTGATTAATTGCTGGTAGGGCGTAGGTAGGCTTACTGGAATGATAAAAATGAATTTATTTAAATAATTATGCTTTCTAATAAAAATTACTGTTAATGTTGACAATGCTTATTTCTATGATTTTACTCCTAGTCCCTTGTTATTTACTTTACTAATTATTACGAATTCCTAGGAATCTCTCAGGCAGAAGGGGTGTCATGAACTGAGGGTTCGTGAGGTCAATACTCCTACCTAACGGTTGAAATTCCTGAGAGGTATGCTGCCACCACCCTGGGTCGGATTAGGACACAGGGAATAACCAAACCTTTTTACCTGCAATGTACCTTGTAGGAGTTAAAGAGGTCAACTGCTGAAATGAGTAACTACAGGTTAACACGAAGGGTTTTTATTCAGAAAAATGTACAGATATTTTACCGTGAAGCGGATTTGACTAATTGCTCTGAAGGAGCTGACTTTCGCAAAATATCAAGAATTATGTTTTATAGTACTTCAAATATTTCCACACGTAGTCGTCGACAAGCAAAATATAATAATATGAATTAAGTCGCAAAACAAGATATGAATTTCAAATATATGTTCTCTTTCTTAGGAACTATTGTTGACTTAGAATTTACTGACTTTACTTTACAATACAAATTGACTTACAACTAACTTCTACTTCGACTTTCTTTTTGTTACAATTTTTATAGGTTTTTGTTATTTTTATGCTTTTCGTTACTTGACAGGACAGTTTTATAAGGGGGATGGTTGCCAGATTTTATTGAGAAGTAAGCGCTTACTAGGGGTCTGAGGGAATGGGCTTACCCTTAGGCCGAGCTTGGATTCGATGAATCTCCGTAGCAGGTAAGTGGTCCAGGGCCTCTTCCTAGAAGGCTGTAGAAGGGGGTGCCGGGAATCGATGCAAGTTTGCCTCGGTTCGGAGTTCGATCGCCGTTCTGGGTCGATCTGGTGGCGTAAATGGAGAAGGCGGTAGTGCTGTAAGATCCTGGGCCGTGGCTAGACAGGATAATACCAAACACTAACTGGCGGGTAGACACTTCCGACTATTAAATGTGAATGTTCGCACTTGGATCACCACCGGTACGTTCTCAGTTCGTAAGGTCTCGTTACAGGGAGAAGGGGATGAGTCGTGCAGCTAGGTTCAAAACACCATTTGAGACGCGTGACTGTAGACTGAAGGTGGCGGGAGGGGGAAGGCCCTTTTATCTCCTCGGCCATCTTGGAATTGGAGATGGGAGGGTCCCGACGGTGGCGCGCTCGGTGTCTTGAGTTGCTGTGGCGGACATCGATGTTCGGGTTGTATGTTGCTTGGCGGGTGGAAGTATGGAAGTACATGGAGATTAGTAGTGCCTGAGGGGCGCGGTAATAAACTGGCTGATTACACCCCCCTCTTCTCCACAGGCCGATGCCCTCATCGGCTACTTGCTCTTCGTGACGGATGGGATCGGCAGCTGGACTTCTGGGGATACTTTGAGCAGCGCAATCTCGTACCTCCATCGGCGACAACCAGAGCACTTGGGTGGACGGCTCTCGGCATGTTCAGGTCGAAGGCATGGCTGTGGGAATGAGGGATGTTCGGCTGGATACTTCTGGCATGCTGCAACGAGCCGGTTCCAAAAGCTCTTGCAGCTGGAGCAGCGAAATCTGATGAGCTCCTTTGGGGTCTTATCGCAGACGGGACATGGCACAGCATTTGTTCGGATGGTATCGTTTGGCTCCTCTTCGCGGGCTGGAGTAATTGGTGAGAAAGAGGGTGATGGCTCCTCCACTTCAGCTCGCTTGGTTGCCGGTGGCTTTGGCTTGTCCTTGGGCTTGGTCTTGGTGTTTGACTTCGCCTCATCTTCGGAAGTCGCTGATGAAGAGGACGAAGATGACAGGGAGCGAGCACGCCTTCGGGGAGTGGATGTTTGAGTCTCTCCAGTGGCCGATTCCCAGGCGTTCTCCAAGGATGCTGAAGACTGATTAAGAGCGTTGCTGCTTTGGATCGCCATGACCCGCTGCTCTAAGCCTCTCAACTCACAGCGAAGTTCTTCCACGGGATTTGGAGTTCCCGCCGCTGAAAGGTTAGCTGCGTCGGAACTGGCCGCTTTACTCAGATTGTGCGAGAGCCCTGCGATACATATCATGATTTCTTTGCGTTGTTCGGGCATATCAGCGAATTCGCCCAACCAGGTCTGCAACTGAGCCATGCACTGCACAGTGCGTTCAATCCAGCCAGGACTGCCTACATTAATCTCGGGTACTGGCTCTATACGGGGTCGTGGGAATGCCATGTCCTGAAACAAAAGAATTCAGCCGTCTTACATTTCTACCCCAGTTCTCTCTCTCTTCCTACTCCACTTCTCCGCCCATTCCGCACGCGTTCGCGACACCGTTTCCTAACTCTTAGGTGTTGATAATCCCGAGGCTAGCCTTCACTTTCAGTTTCCTATATGATGGATCTCTGCTTTGACTCTCCCCTTCGACGTCCGGATTCAGGTATTGGGTAGGTGAAAGAATGCGAGGTAAGTGTACTAATAGTTTTTTTGATTTACAGGTTAATTGCATTTACATGAATAAATCCCTTTGTGCTAAATTTTAAATACCATTTTTTTTTATTTTTTTTTTTTTTTATTTTATTTTTTTTTTTTTAAGTCAACATTTATATACATTCGTCAATTTTCGGTTACGGGTGACACTGCTGTTTCTCAGAACTTCGATCGTTGATACCTTGCCAGTATGCGACTGCTTACAGTTGATAACTTTTCGGGGTCGTAGGTTGTATGGCGAGGTGGTGGTACTGGTATCGGCGTTGGGCGAAGTTCGTTCTGCGATCGGTTCGTCCGGCGGACGGTTGCATACTTGCTCCAAGCGTTCGAGATCTGGTGTGATGCAGGTTCGTTCTATGAGTTCGGGTTCCTTTTCGTCTTCCGAGTCAAACCATGGGTCAAGGTCGGGTTGTGGAGTTCCGGCGGGGGCATCTGGTACGGAGGCCTCGCGCCTGTGCGGCTCCTCACGTATGACTGCTTCATCCGGAACTTGGTCGACGAATGCTATCTTCGGCGTACCGGTGCGATATCTAGTCGCCTTCCAGTAGTCGCGTATCTGACCTCCAGTTACCTCCAACGGTTTCGGTAAGGGTTCTTTGTCTCTTTCGGTTACCGGGTTGCGCTTCCGGAAGTTGGTCCCGAACTTCCATTGATGTGGGTCTTCCGGCAGAACGGTTTCCTTTGTCGCGTCAGTTGGTACGTTCCACGAATCTTTCGACGGTGTGATTCCTTCCCCTGCGAGTACATTTCGGATCTGACCTTCAGCGAGCTCTTGCGGAGCGGGTGACGTCGGGTTAGGTTTTCGACACGTCGGTCCAGCTTCTTTCGTCTCGATTTCGGGCAACACCTCCATACTGCATTCGTTCTTTTCAGGTTCGCCGAACAAGTTGATATTCTGCATGAGACATTGTTCGACTCTGCGTCGGACGTCGTCAACCAAATGGCTCAACTTTTGGTGGATGAGTATTCCGGTATCTTCACGCGAGGGTCGAGTGTTCCAGATGTCCGTGACGTGCTCTTCAAGATTTCGTAAGGTGTCGGACATCGCCGCTCCTACTGCTGCTGGTTCCTTCTTGAGGGTCGGCCGAGGTTTCTTGGCCGCTTGTTCGCTCGGGTCGTACAGCTGGGGGTTCGGATTCGTCGAGGGTCGTCTCTTCACTGGTACGTCCTTGGGGTAAGTTGATCGGGATGGCTCGTCCTTTCTGGCCTTCACCTTCAAGTGACGCAATTGCTTTAACATTTTGTGACTTTCCCATACGGCGCCAAGTATCATTTGACTTCCGGTATCGTCATTTGTCATGGTGATAAGTCCGGTGTCGGTGCGGATTTCAATCGGGAATTTTCCCAATAGATCGAGTCCCATCAAGTCCAGATGTGAATCGGGTCGTTGAAAGACATAGAATTTATGTGAGGTTCGTTTGTCCCCTATCCGCACAGACAGCTCTTGCGTTCCTAACAACGGCAATCTTTGACCGTCCGCTCCCCAGAGCTCGGTGTTGGTTGGTTTCACCGGAACTCCCGGTACTGGGTGCGATAGTGCGGATACTGCTGCGCCGGTGTCCAAGATGATGTCACGATTATACTTCCCCAATCCAATTTTCATTCGGATCATCGGACGGGTAGTACAGTTGACCGTTGCCTGGAAAGCTACCAACTCGTCGCCGCGTATTTCTTCTTCGGGAATCTCCTCCGGTGGCTGTGTGGCGACTGCTGCTGCGGTTCCGGCGAGGTTTCCTCGCGGTTGTGATACCGGCAGCATTTTCTTTTTCCGCAAGCATTCATTTTCTAAATGCTCTCGCGCGCCACAAAAGTCGCAGAAGATTGCGCTCTGAATACCATGTGGGCAGTTGACTGGAAAGTGAGCGTAGTCACCGCAGTACAAGCATGGATATCGAGGCGTTGGCGAAGGTTGCCTCCAGGTTGATCTATTTTGTCCGGTGTACGGAGGTGTCGTCATCTGGTTCTTGGGTGCGCCTTGCGATCCCGATTTTTGAGGGCACTTCCCGGAAAAGTGTCCGAGTTCTCCGCAGGTGTAACATTTGAGCGGGTCTTTGTTCATAATGCCCGCTATGTCCCATTTGAAATCCGCTGTTTGTTCGCTCTGAGTGGTGTCCTCGAGGTCCTCAGCTCGCTTCACCGCTTCTTCCAGGGTTTCGGGAAGATTGCTTTGGAGGAAGGGGCTGATTTCCTTATTTACTCCTCTGATGAAGGCTCGAAGGGTTTTTGCCTTCACCCACTCCTTCTGTTGTGCGGCGGTGAGCTCGATTTCATTACGGACGGCGGTTTTCGCGGTCTTTATCAGCTTCTCTGCGAATCGTCGTATGCTTTCATCGGGTTGCCTCTTCGTTGTCCATAGGCGAATCATTGCCTTTTCGGGGTCCTCACTCTCATACCACTGGAGTATGGCGTCTCGTAGGGCATCGTAGGGTTGTGCTCCTAGTTCTTCTTGTAAGAACCTCTTGGCTCCTCCTCTCAGGCGAGTACGCAAGAATCGTAGTCGCTGTTCTTGGTCGAGGTCGTGCGTAGCTTGTTCAACCTCAGCGAAGAACGAGGCAGCCGAAATGGAATCAGGTTCGTCCGGGTTCCACGGTTCGATCTCTAAAAATAGGGATCGTGGAAGGTCTCGTTGTTGAGGTGCCTGTCCTCCTTGGATCGGGGTTTGGGCGTCTCGGAAGAACTCTCCCATCCTATTCATCGCCTCTGTCATAGCGTCGGCCAACTCCACTGTCGTTTCGGTCGCTTTCAGCCAGGGCTCCATGTTGATATTTGTAGGAGTGTTTCACAACTTCACAAAAGAACGAGAAAAGGCCCGGGCAAAAATTCGGAAATTACTCACTTCACTTTTCCCGCAACACCGAATTCGGTAGTCGAGAGGGCTAAGCAGACAACGATCCAATTTCCTACCCACGGAAACTTTTCTGAATGTGATTTCAAGATAGAATTTGGGAAATTTGCTGTTAAATTTGAAAAATTTGGTGTTGGTTCGAACTGATGATTGGTTCGATCTCTGCACCGATATGGATCTTGACTCGATCCGAACTGTGAAGCAGTTCGTTCAGTATATCGATATGCAAGGGAGATCGGTTCGAATTGCGAATCGGTCGAATCGCAGTTCGGTCCGAGCAGTGAATTGGTTCGAAAAGTGGTCGGTACAGCAGTGGTCAGGTTCGAACTGTGGTTCGGTTCGAACTGTGCACCGGTCTGTTTTGAGATTTGGTATGAGTTCTGCCTCGTTTCGAACTGTGATTTGGTTCGAACGGGGTACCAGTATGGTTTTATGATCGGGTCGGACTGTGACTTGGTCCGAACAAGAGTTAGTACTGTTCGAAAATTGGGTCGAACTTGAATTGGTACGAACGGAATATCGGTACGAACGGAATTCGGCGGAGTGTGGAGCAACAATATTTATCAAAAATATACAAGAAAAGGTACGAATTGCGTACTAAAATGACTCTCTGCGCTCCTCTCTCTTTCCGGCTGAATTATTTTGCTTGTACAAGTGTTTGTGTTCTAAATGTGTGAAATATATTTTAAGAAAACTTTAAATTGGTGCGAAATTACTACTATTTCTAAATTATTGTTACAAATTTCAGGAGTCTGATTGCTCTTCAAACTCTCCGACAGGTACTTGCTTTTTGTTTGGGTCCTTAAAATCGTAATTTTCTTTGATCCTACCGCTGGTCACCAGATGTAATAGGTGGAAATTCTTTGGTTATTAAGATTGATTTACTTCGAACTTGAAGAGTTCGACTTACGGGACTGGAAATAAATTACGGAATAAAATCTGTGGAAAGTGAAATAGGCGATTCTCAACCTGATTAATTGCTGGTAGGGCGTAGGTAGGCTTACTGGAATGATAAAAATGAATTTATTTAAATAATTATGCTTTCTAATAAAAATTACTGTTAATGTTGACAATGCTTATTTCTATGATTTTACTCCTAGTCCCTTGTTATTTACTTTACTAATTATTACGAATTCCTAGGAATCTCTCAGGCAGAAGGGGTGTCATGAACTGAGGGTTCGTGAGGTCAATACTCCTACCTAACGGTTGAAATTCCTGAGAGGTATGCTGCCACCACCCTGGGTCGGATTAGGACACAGGGAATAACCAAACCTTTTTACCTGCAATGTACCTTGTAGGAGTTAAAGAGGTCAACTGCTGAAATGAGTAACTACAGGTTAACACGAAGGGTTTTTATTCAGAAAAATGTACAGATATTTTACCGTGAAGCGGATTTGACTAATTGCTCTGAAGGAGCTGACTTTCGCAAAATATCAAGAATTATGTTTTATAGTACTTCAAATATTTCCACACGTAGTCGTCGACAAGCAAAATATAATAATATGAATTAAGTCGCAAAACAAGATATGAATTTCAAATATATGTTCTCTTTCTTAGGAACTATTGTTGACTTAGAATTTACTGACTTTACTTTACAATACAAATTGACTTACAACTAACTTCTACTTCGACTTTCTTTTTGTTACAATTTTTATAGGTTTTTGTTATTTTTATGCTTTTCGTTACTTGACAGGACAGTTTTATAAGGGGGATGGTTGCCAGATTTTATTGAGAAGTAAGCGCTTACTAGGGGTCTGAGGGAATGGGCTTACCCTTAGGCCGAGCTTGGATTCGATGAATCTCCGTAGCAGGTAAGTGGTCCAGGGCCTCTTCCTAGAAGGCTGTAGAAGGGGGTGCCGGGAATCGATGCAAGTTTGCCTCGGTTCGGAGTTCGATCGCCGTTCTGGGTCGATCTGGTGGCGTAAATGGAGAAGGCGGTAGTGCTGTAAGATCCTGGGCCGTGGCTAGACAGGATAATACCAAACACTAACTGGCGGGTAGACACTTCCGACTATTAAATGTGAATGTTCGCACTTGGATCACCACCGGTACGTTCTCAGTTCGTAAGGTCTCGTTACAGGGAGAAGGGGATGAGTCGTGCAGCTAGGTTCAAAACACCATTTGAGACGCGTGACTGTAGACTGAAGGTGGCGGGAGGGGGAAGGCCCTTTTATCTCCTCGGCCATCTTGGAATTGGAGATGGGAGGGTCCCGACGGTGGCGCGCTCGGTGTCTTGAGTTGCTGTGGCGGACATCGATGTTCGGGTTGTATGTTGCTTGGCGGGTGGAAGTATGGAAGTACATGGAGATTAGTAGTGCCTGAGGGGCGCGGTAATAAACTGGCGGTAATAAACTGGCCCTAACTCAAAAAATGTCGATATAAAGGTATTGTTTTTCCTTCAATTTAAAGGCCCCTTTACACTAGCAATTTTTTTCGACAATAATTGCCCAACTCCAAAAAAATTGCATTAGAAAAGTTGTTGGCAACACATGACAATAATTGCGTTCTCGTGTTGCATCAACAGGAGGTGACACAATAATTGCGTTGTGTTGTACAATAAAATTGAGCAATAAAAATTGTTCAGTTATTTCGTTTACACTAGCAACACCAGTTCGTCAACATGATGGAAGCGGAAATCATCGCTGCTGCCGTTGTCATCGTCGCCGCAAGCACCATGCAGGGGAGGAAGAAAAGGAGAACTTGGCAACGCGAGTATCTCAGCAGAAGAGATTGTACTCTCGCGATAACCTCGGAACTTTTGTTTGACGGTGAACTATTTTTGAATTTTGTCCGTATGTCCAAAACGGACTTGCCCCGGGATATGCGGGAATCCTGTGATTCACAGAAATCGCCCGACTTGGGTGGAAACACACCTGGGTGCTCGAGGTGCAATTATTTTCCAACCCCCTCAGACTTGATTTGCAATACAGTTCAATCTTCGTTTGGACTAAAAATGTTGCGCAACACCCTGCAATTATTGCCTACAACTTCTTCAAGACGAAAAATAATTGCAATGTGTTGCGTACATGTTTACACTAGCAACATGGAACTTGAGCAATTTTTCTCGCACGCAATTATTGCCGAAAAAAATTGCTAGTGTAAAGGGGCCTTAAGATTCTATAGAATTTTTAGAATTTTTTGAGACCACGCGGAGCTTTGTAGGACAAACCGTTCGCTCACTACGAAAATTTAAGGGTTTATATTGAAATTTATATATATATATATATATAAATCAAAACACGAGAGTGAATCGCAAAAGAGGCCTAATCTCCGTTCAAATTAGAGCTGACCGAAATGCGATCGATGTTTGGTGATTTTTTTTGTTTTTTTTTTTTACTTTTTATTCCTTTTTTTTTCTTCATGTTGGATGGTTGGTGATTTTGTAGACGAGTGATCTATATAGAAAAATAATAAACCATTGTGTAATAATTTGCAGCGTTTTTTAGCTAATGGGGAATTTGCCTCACATTTTTTTTTTTTTTTCGAATGAGGGTTTATTTTTATGGAATAAAACCATAGTGAGCTGCTCGAAAACGCATCCAAAAAATTTAGAGAATTTAAGGAAGATGGAAATTTTAAATGTGGTGGCAATGTGTAAGAGGCAGCCATGTTTGAAACGTGACGGATATTCCACCAATCTGACTTCCAAGGAGGTTCTGTGGCGCTTACCACAGAAGCGGAACAACGCGAACTTTTACCTTCCGAGTAGTGCGCACAAGAGTGCGCCACGATCTGGCAGGAAGAACCCTGACACCAAATTGACCAAAAGAAACAGTATTACTCACTTTTTTACAATACGAATCTATCTACTAGTTTATCAAGCATTATTATTCTTCATCTTCTCTTATTTAGTTTCAAGATTTGAATCACATTGTTCGAGTAGCCATTTCACTGGATCGTTTTGTGTGGCGTGCTAGAACTCTGTCTGTTGCTGCTTTCGCGTCGTTTTTTTTTTTTTTTTTTTCGTATGACGTCAACAATACTCCTCGATTTTCGCGGTGTTTTGTAACAGAGGTTCACTTGTTTAGTCATTTTCTCCTACGGTAATTTTTTTCCGTTGGTTATTCCTAGTGTTAAACGTTATTCTAGTGCCCTATAATAGGATTTGCCTTGAAATTCCAGAATCTAAAATTGAGGCAAATTCCCCATTCTGATGCTCAACGTGTGAAAACTTATCCTGGTACATTTTGCCTCGATGTCAACGCATCGCTCACATCCTAACGATTAAAAAGCGTTGTCCATTTGTTAATGTGCATTTTTCAACATCCACATCTATTCATTATTCCGTTCAATTGGATGTGTGGCATGTGCAAGATCTATACTTCTGCTGAACCTGATCATAAAAAGTAGTTCCAATCATGTATAACATTATGGAATGTAATGTGTGTTCTAAAAATGAGGGTCATCGTGAAAATTCAATAAATAGATGGTATTTACATAGATTGTGAAATATATCGCTCGTTAGACAGCGACATTTCCAGCAGTATACAGAACGCCGCCACTCGTTTCGTTTGGTGTTCATTTCTGAGGTTGTACTCTTTGGAGGCTCGGACAGCTGTTTATGTAAATTTCAATATTTCTTCTCCAGAAAGTAAAGCTTACGAAGCCCTTGAGCCCTGATGATGCAAATATATTTTTCGAAGGCTTGGCAATAGCGGCGTAATTTAGTTTGGCCCCGGTCCCAACAGTTGACAGTTCCATCGTTCGATACACTCAACATCTTCATGAGCATACAGACCCCACAATGAACCTTATACGATCGGGATAGTAGGTTTTGATGATTGAATCCTTCGGAAATTGGAAATTTAATTTTCATTAAAATGTTCGTACATTTTTCAGAACATCCTGCACAATATTACATGTATTATAAATTTCAATGTATATATTGTAACAATTCAGGGAAAAACTAAGTGTGAAACACGAGTGTGAATCGCAAAAGAGGCCTAATCTCCGTTCAAATTTTAGCTGACCGAAATGCGATCGATGTTTTCCTTCATGTTGGATGGTTGGTGGCTTTGCAGACGAGTGATCAATATAGAAAAATAATAAACCATTGTATAATAATTTGCAGCGTTTTTATTCACTACAACAGTCCCCACATAGGGACAATAGACTGCTCGAAGTATTACATTGAATATGATTTATGTGGTTCATTTTGGTGTTTTCATAATTTGTAGTTGTTATCTTTATTGATGCATGAATACAGAAATATTCTGAGTTAATTCATGGATATATGGGGTGTTGCTGAATGGGCTCCCTAATTTTAATGTTAAGTTAATTAAAAACAAAAAGAGGTTTACTCACTGGAAGAACACGAGGCAACTCAAGGAGCGTGAGACAAAATTTTTCTTGAAAACCGCCACACTAAAATGAATTGGCGCGTTTAGACTCGGGGTTTCATTTCTCACGAAGCATGAGGAAGAAACCCCTGTCTGACATGGTGGTAACTCTTCAAATTTGACTCCTCCAAGGAGGTGCAGGTAAAATCGAATAAAATTTAATTCAAAAAGCCTACTGCTGCAGATAAAGTTTGGTGGTCGAGTAGAATTGTTTCCACAATGAAGATGAATATTCCAAAATGAATAGTATTCAAAACTCAACTTCTGTCCTTAGCCAGATCCGCAACAAGCGAATGTTTATATTATAGATCGTGTCATACAATTACCAGCTCAGGTAACAATAGACAGAAATCTTCCCTCTCTATTGCCATCTTGGCAAAAAACCTAATCCCAATAATATTTGAAAGTTCAGGGTTGCAAACATCTTTATCGTACTTATTTGAGTACTACCATGCCTCCTACATTTTTAATATAATCTATGACCAACATGGGGCTTGGTGCCTTTACCTATATTATTTCTTCACATTCTGGTTCTGATTCTTATTTATTTTGCGTTTCAGCACTCCCTATATTCAATTGAAAGATTGGAAGAAAATACCAAATAGCGACATCAGCGCTCTTAGAGAAGAACTCCTGGTTCTTGCTGACTCATTGAAAGGGGAGGTTCTTATTCACGAACTTGCTGGACATTGCGAGGTAATTTATAGTGTTCATACTAAGGTAATGAAGGTATTTATTATTCATCTACCCATTAGGGTAGAGGTACCTCTTTTTAGGTATCTGAAAAGCATGCTCACATAAATAATACTTTGTATTGGTTTATAATTAATTGTTTTTTTACAAGAAGTGTTCCATTGAGGTTTTCAAGGTTGATTTTCATATTCTGCAGAATTTTTTGTACTACCATGACCCACCCGAAACGTGTTCCTTCTATGAGGGAATGATGCAAAGAAACAGATATTTGGAAGAAATTCGCGCTAAAGAGCTCCAACAGAAGAGAGCAGATGAACAACGGAAGGTATGATTATCTATGTCGCCACAATCTCAAGTATAGTAGCCCCATCAAAAAAATATTGGCTCAAGCTGAGTTTGGTATTATGCGTTCATTCGTAGTGCGTTCATTCGTAGTTCATTTTAACCTTAATTAATTCTGTAATTTTGTAATTCTGAGCTAGGTAATAGATAATTCCTTGATGAGGTAATAATACTTTTGATCAAACGTGGAAAAGAAGGGGAGATGGGGTTTCAGGCCTTGAATACTCATATCATGAACCAGTAATCCAAAGCTGCTTTCAATAGTTTTGAAGGTAGGTGGTTTAAAGAGTTCCTTTGAAACCATGATCAACCATGGTTGATATCGCTGTGTTAAATACTGGATCGCACAATCATGAGGTGAGCGTTAAAAATTACACTTGACTGAAACCTTACATCTTCTGACTTTGCAGAGAGAAGAAATGATGAGTCACATCCATTCTGAAACACAAGCCGTAAGAAAGGCGTTGAGAAGAAAATCCAAGTCCGAATCTGTTGAGGATGACGTTGAGAAAACTAAGTCAGTTGACCGGTAAGGATATACTTTTGTGTTGAAAAGGTACACACATGTCAGGTTTGTCCTAATCGGATGTCATTCCTCCCTTTGATGATCCATGTCTTGATTCTCTGGCCAACAGTGCTAGTGGGCTGTCAATGTCACGGATCTCAAGACGACATTGAATTGTTGCTACGATCCATCAGTGATTAGATAGACTATAAAATCCATTAAATCTAACTACCTAATAAAAAACAACTCTTTCATGATCGTTTACAACTTCCCATGAAACTCCATTCCGCTACCATATCAAATTCCCCGACAATCTCATCGTCAATAGGGGAAAGCATCGTTTTTCACTTTTTAGGGATTAAAAAAAAGAAGTATGAAAATTGAAATTTTCATTCGCATTCCACATTTCAGACTTTCGTGAACGATTTTGAGTTCGTGGCTGTGTGTGTCAGTCAGTCCTCGTGTTTACAAATCCTTGTGTCAGGCGAAACTATACGACCAACTGATACGTCCTTACTATCAGATAAAATTTTCAGGGATCGTGGGAAATGTGGGTCGTCGTGTTGATGGCCCCTTGCGAATCTCATGGGTCTGAGTGACCACTGGGCATGTGCAAGTATGAAATGAGGAATTTCACCATGTCGGAATTTCCTATTTTTGACCCCAAAGTCGGATTCAGCACCTCGAAAAACCACCTACGGCAAACTTTCAGCACGTACTTCCTAACTTACGAATAAACAAAACAGTGTAGAAAATATGAACGTTTGAAAAAACCGGGAGGATGACGTCATCCTGGAATAGTTCATGTACTTTTTTGTACGTTAGATACCCTAGTCTATCTCTATCCTAAGTTCCTTATTTTCAGTTAACTAGTTTTCAAGTGTCGTGGATCGCCAGCGATTAATTGAAGTGGAAATGTAGGGAGCCCTCAATGACTTTCATTTGAACAAAAACAGCGTGCCTGGGGCGCTTATCCCCTTATCCGATGTTCGTGCAAACCTCTCTCGTTTTTTGCCAGTTATGGGTGTCAAACACTCTGGTAAGAAGAAGGAAAAGCGGGTCAAAGTCGTCGAAGAATGCATTGACGAAAATAATCCCATAGCATCCACGGCTGATCCCGTTAGCAATTCTAGGGCTCAATAACTCAATAAAAATGAGCAGTCACTTCAATGGGGTATTTCGGTGGGTCGGAAATTCAGGTTTTTGACCTCAAATTTGGATTCAGCACCCTTGAAAACCTAAATACTACAACTTTAAGCCCAATGATACTATAACATGTGTTAGAAAAATTAATTAAAAAGATCACACGTTTGAAAAAGGCGGGCCGCTATAAATGCACACACATTAGGCAACACTGGGCTGAAAGCTGAATGTGGGAGCCCGAGAAGCGTTCTGATTGGTGGAGCTCCAGGACGTAGTTATAGCGGAAAGCAACAGATAGTGTTCATGATCACTTGTTCCCAACCTCATCACAACAAGTCACCTTATTTATCACTTATTTTTCTCCTTGGTGCGTTACCGGCTGCATCTAAGTAATTAATTTGATAACATTCAGTTATATTCAAGAATATGTACGAAAAAATCGAGCGATTTTCAATAATACACTGGGTTTCAAACGTTTCTTTGGGTGGCAGTTGTCAATTGAATATTTGAACTACTGGCGATAGGGACAACAACATTTGCATGAGGAACTCTGAAAATACCTTTTGCCTCGATTGGTTTCTCCAAGTAATTTTTGCAAATCTAAATGATGATGAAACGAAAAGTTATCAATTTCTGGTCATTCGAAAGGATTTGAAAAGAAGCGGTATGAAGAGTGTGGCCTCCCCCTCCCCACCACTTCCGTAGTAGTTCCTCAATCCTAGCTGAAAGTAGATGGCGCAACTGAGGCAGCCTCAAAAATGCTTGCACACCATTTTAACGTTGGCTTTCTTCTCTGTTAACTTGTCTCCATTACTCTGTGCTAGGCAAGGACTACGCCGCGCGCGTGTGTGAGTAGAGATTTGTAGTATCCAAGAGGTCCTCCAAGGGTTTCTGTGCATGGATACTTTTTTCAAAGACAGTTGGCTAGCTACGTCACGATTGGCTAGCTACGTCACACCATTCAAATCTTCAACTTTCCTTAGCTTCTCTGATTTTTTAAAAACATTTTCTCGACGAACAGACCCGATTGCCGTCATTCCTGAGCCATACTCTTTTGAAAAAAAAAAAAAAAAATTGACTGAAATACCCCATTGGACGTCTTCCCAGTTGACGGTTGGAATTTTCCCTTCCTGACACATTCCTAGTGGATTTCCATACGAGTCGATATATCATTTCCACCTGATTACAACCTCTCGGGTTGTGGGTCTGCAACCATTGCCGGTGGATGGAGATGAGGACTTGTTGCGCTATGAGACGAAAAAGTAGCGCGTTTTAGATCATGTTTTATCATCACCTATCTACCTTATTTTGTCTTCTTCCCTGAGGAGAACCAGTCTGAGTGCCAACCTGGTTCTCACTCAATTCTGTGTAACTTAACAGAATTCATGAAAGTTCTCAAGTGACTGTTTTCAGAAAATCCTTACACCCCCCCCACACACACATATGCCTTCCCAAAACCGCTCTTGGTGTTGTTGAAACATGTCAGAGAGAGCCTGTGTCAGACAGAATTCAAAATTAATGAAAGGTTTACAAAAATGCCTTTGTCGCCCTTTTGTGCAGTTGCTGTATTCCAATATGCTGGACTTTCAGAAATTCGGGCAAGGTTTTGGGAACTGGAAATGGTAATTTCGGAGGGTAACTCCGGCCTTTGCTGTCGACTATGTGAATTATAGTCCCCAAAATAACAGTGTTTGTTTGGTCCAGACATGAAAGAACCAACTAGCACGATTAGAAAACTAACATGCTGAAAAAACCAACAAGCTCCTACTCGCAACTAGAGGAAAACAAAGGCAGTGGTCCGAACCTATCCACCATGTTGGAAGTTCACTGATAACAAGGGGGTAATGAGCATACCGATGAAAACATATGAAGACCCAAGGGGAAGAACGCACTAAGTCCAATTTGAAAATTTTTCCAGAATTGGAGAAACAAAGTTTTTTGCAATGAATTTTCTTTTTTCCTCAAATCATTCCTCAGTTCATTTTCGCCAATTTCGTTGACGTTCACTTTGAGCTTTCGTCCACATCTAACAGAAGGCATCAAAATCTCAGTTTCGAAAAAAAATTGAACTTAGTGCATTCTTCCCCTTGGGTCTTCATATGTAAAATACCATGATATTTGTCATGTAATTGTGGACGTTGCAGTTGTTGGAAAGTTTTAGAATTTCCTCGTGGGAAGTCCATTGTCTTTCTACTGGTATTGAGAATGCATAGTTGCTAATTGCTCTCTCATTTTTAGACGGTCCACGTCACCAGAAGATTTCTCAGTTCCTACACAGGTATTTATGTTAAACAACGTTATTTAGTTTACTAGTAAACGTATTTATTAATAATGTAGATGTGAATGATTCTGCTCAAAGAATAACATGCCTGGTACTTGGATAACTACTCGTTACTTTTGGGATTCGTTGTCTGAAATCTGTGCATTATTTTTTTCCAATCCATTTTTTAACAATGTTCTTAAGATATACTGAAAACCTGCGCTAGTACTGTCCCCCGATGAAAAGAATGAACGCGAGGCCCGACAGGGAGTTGGGTATCCACAAATATACGTTTACAGGTAGTAACTGACCATATCCAATACCCCTGAACCTGCCGTGAGTCATACTTTCTTCCTTTCCCCTCGTTAACCCCTTCTCTCATTGTCGTTTAGGTCATGTCTCGAATTTCTACTGTCACTTCTGTCCAATGATGTCTGGACAAGAAAAATACATTACGAATTCGAGATCGGGAAAGAATAGAGACCCGGCGTAATTACGTAATAAAACATCTCATCTCAACAGCGAATTTTTCAGGAGGGATTACACCGTTTGCTGGCCTATGTTATTTCCTTCCACATGATCAAAAATGATGATAAAAGGGCTCTTAACCCACTAAAAACGTTGGAAAATGGCTAAAACTTCAAAAGTCGTTTTTAATAACGTTAAAAAAAAATTCGCTCATGAGGTCGTGCTGCACGATTTTGAATTTTTATCGCAATATTTTTTCTCATCGATTCATTTTCATTAACAAAAATTAGTAAAGTTCACATGTAGGTTTGGCATACTAAGTTCTTCAGACTAATATTTCGATTGTCGGTGATTTTTTAGTCTTCTTGCCACTTCTATTAATTTTGCCGTCCACCGTCTTCCGTACGTGGCAATCCATCAATAATCACCCTCAATCTTCTTGATGGCCCTCGTAAGATTTCCAGTCATATTTCTCAGCTTCCATTGTACATTCCTGAAGGTGTTTAAGTGATAAATCACCACCCGTATTCCTTCCCTTTATGAATATTTTCATATTCTCCCAAGCCTACCTAGCGGAAAGTCAGGTAAAGGATTTGAGCGGAAGTAGGTGAAAATGGGATTTCCCTGGACAAGTGACAAGCTCGTAGGAGGTTGAACGGATGTATTCAGTTTAGGATTCGGTAGGGTCCTCATGTTCATTCTTTTCATAGGGGGACAATGCATGCATTTATGTGTGTATTACAAAGTAGCCAGTAACAGTTGATGTATATTAAAGCAGTCAATTCTTTCTATTTTCTCGCTGAACAAAATTGTCATGGCTTGTAATGATCTTGAGATGAGTAACATGGATAATTTACACCTTCTTGCATGTACTGTGGAAGGAGGTGAAGTGGTGCGGAGTAGTTCGGGTGGATTAGCTCTGATACCATGTAGTGATCTCCGGTCCGAGATTTAATTACTAGAAAAAGAGGAGAGATGACACTCGTATTTAGACAAGAATAAGGGAGGCTTATTCGAAAATAACTTACTAGATACGTGAAACTGGCTGAACTTGGGGGACCGAGAGAGAGGGAGACATCAAACGAAACGGCAAATGCAGGATCGTAACTTCCCTTACTCAGACTGTCTTCCGTCCTTGATTATATCGAGGGGAGTCTAAAATTTGTTTAAAGAAAAAACTGCAAAGGTTGTACATTCTATGGAAACCTAATGGAAAGGCTCCCAATTACACATTCGAACTTGTTTTGTTAATGTTAAATAATGATAACATCAATTTAAAATGTCTGCCATGATAAAGATTTTAATTAAACCATTGCCATAATGTATGATTTTTTGTTTTCCTCAGAATTTCATTGAACAACAGTGAAGTGTCGTATAGGTCGTAAGTGTTGTATAGGTTGTATATTGCAGCTTAGCACAATAACCTCTCAATTCCAAAGGTGCATTTTGTGAAAATGATAAACCAAACGAGTTTCTTCTTACTTGGTTCTATTTTCTAGGCTTTTCTTCGGATTTATTGGGTATCATCGTAATTATGATAATAGTGGAAAGATAAATAAATTAAAATAATAATAATTTAATATGTAATAATATATTAATATTATAATATGTTTTTATACAATATTATTGTATTTTCATTCCCTAGTCTGCTCCTGATGCCGATTTCATTGAGAAGTTAATCAATCCTGGTCCTCGTTCCTCCCGATTCCAGAATTATTTTGAGCAAATTCAAAAAATTGGCAAAGGTGCATTCGGTGAGGTATGGAAGGTAAGTTTGATACTTGTATTACATATAAACAGAATTCAGCACTCTTCAACCGTGGGCCACACAGTGGTATGTGATTATGTAGGCTCACAAATTGTATTGGTTTCACCGGGACTCAAGTTTGTGAGTTGAGACAGTTGATGAGATGTTGTCTAGGGTGTTGACTGGAATCACTTAACCTGTTTGAATTCTTAATTGGCGATTTACTTTAAATAATAGAAATGAATGGGAAATATTCAGAAGAGAACTATTTACTAAAAATTGTGACCTTACTTTTCCAATGATTGAGGAAATTAGGCTCAGTCAGACCATTTTACTATTTAAACATTGAAATGTAAATAGAAAATATTGAGTGGTCCTCTCACCCCCCCCCCCCCCCCATGGAATAGCAGTTTACCGCCAGCAATGGGGAATTCGCCTCACATTTTTTTTTTTTTCGAATGAGGGTTTATTTTTATGGAATAAAACCATAGTGAGCTGCTCGAAAACGCATCCAAAAAATTTAGAGAATTTAAGGAAGATGGAAATTTTAAATGTGGTGGCAATGAGTAAGAGGCAGCCATGTTTGAAACGTAACGGATATTCTACCAATCTGACTTCAAAGGAGGTTCTGTGGCGCTTACCACAGAAGCGAAACATACACGAACTTTTAGCTTACAAGTAGTGCGCACAAGAGTGCACCGCGAACTGGCAGGAAGAACCCAGACACAAAAGTGACCAAAAGAAACAATATTACTCACTTTTTTACAATACGATTCTACCTACTAGTTTATCAAGCATTATTAGTCTTCATCTTCTCTTATTTAGTTTCAAGATTTGAATCACATTATTCGAGTAGCCATTTCACTGGATCGTTTTGTGTGGCGGTGCTAGAACTCTGTATGTTGTCGGAGTTGTTTTCGCGTCGTTTTTTTTTTTTTTGTATGACGTCAACAATATTCCTCGATTTTCGCGGTGTTTTGTAACAGAGGCTTCAATTGTTTAGGCATTTTCTCCTACGGTAATTTTTTCCCCTTGGTTATTCCTAGTGTTAAACGTTATTCTAGGGCCCTATTATAGGATTTGACTTGAAATTCCAGAATCTAAAATTGAGGCAAAATCCCCATTAAAACTAGTCAGGGGTCTACCAAAAGCCACTGGCAGAACAACAAGATACGAAAGTGGAAACTGATTACATTATGGTTGTTGCACACATTTTCCCCAATCGCAAGTCTTAATTAACTATTCTTTACAGGTGCGACACCGACTCGACAGTGGTCTATATGCAATCAAGAAAATTGAATTGAATCCTTCCAAGAAGAAGCTTTTTAAAAATATCACCCGGGAAGTTGAACTGCTCTCTCGTCTGAACCATGAAAATGTTGTGCGTTATTACAACTCGTGGTTTGAATCTGCTAACGTAGATACAGGGTTGGAATCAAGTAGTGGCTCCATGGAATCCGATACTACTATTTCATACCAGGTTAGAAGACTGAAATTAATTTCTTTCTATATTATATTTTCATTGCAGTATTCTAATTTTATGATTTTTCTTGCGCACAGGTTTCAAAAAAGAACGCGGTAGATGTGCTTCCATATGGCAGGGAAACAGCAATGGACTGGAGTGACCGACTGGTAAAACCGACTAGAAATGATGACTCTGGTAACTGGATTGCATTCAGGTATAATAATTGTTATTTAGTGATCCTTTTGTTTTTGTGAGAATACCTACTCTTGTTGCTAAGAATTTATTATAATTATTAACTTTGAAATAATCATAACGATGTAGTTTTTGGAGTCTATTATTCAGTTTTTATTGTCGTTTGGTACATGTTTCGGCAAATACAACGTTGCCTTCATCAGCCCAAAAAATGTATTTATAATCAAATTAAACAAGTTATAAACTACAACTAGGTACTTAAATTTAAAAGAACAAAAAATATATAATACATGTTATGTAAGTATATACTCTATGTACATTTTTATTCTACTGCATAGCAGCTTTGTCAATTGTTATTACTGATAATTACTCTTTGTTCAACTGACCTTAATAAAACGGTTTGGGGATCATCCCTTGTGCCGTTGCTTCTTTCTTTTCATTGTTCGTTATGGAGCATACCGTTAATTTGTTAAATTTTTTGTGATCCGTAACCCTACAACAAATTCATATTTCATATTTATCAACAACAAAAATTTGTTGATGCTAATCAAGTAATCATTTCATTGTATTTATAATCATGAAATTAATGCCTACTACCTACCAATGAATTATGATTTTCCCCATTCTCTCCCTCTCTCTTCATTCCTTCACAGGCCGAACCTTCGAAGAAATGTATCCCAGGTAACTAATAGCAGCTGAACTTATAGTTTAAAAAGTATTTGCCGAAACATGTACCAAACGACAATAAAAATTGAATAATAGACTCCAAAAACTACATCGATAACATGGTCACTCCATTCACCCATCAACGTAATAATCATAACTGATTGGGAAAGCAAGCTAAGTACACAATAAAACTCACTTAATTATTGAAATAGTGAAAATCCGAGCTCTGAATTATCTCTTACCAACACAGTGACATGTAGTGTACAGTGACCTACAGTGTGTGTTTGTGTTCTGAACCTGAACAATATTATTTCTCGAATATCTAAGCTTGTTTGAAAAAAGTACCATCTAGGTAACTACTGGCGATATCTTCGAAAATATCATCGTGCTGTTGAATCATCAATGTTACCACACTTTAAATATAATTTTCTGATCAATAGGGACCCGGATATTTCTGGAGAGGAGTCGTCTGAGGATGAAGAGCTAGTTTCAGAAGAATCAAGTGAAACTCTCAAGTCGTTGCTTCACATGTATATTCAGATGGAACTATGCGAGAAGAGTACTCTAAGGTATCCCTTTCATTTTTAGAAGAAGTCGTTGATGTAAATTCTATTATTTGCCATATTGTTTCTTACTCTGTCTGAATGATGCCTTCAATTGATAACATGTTATTTAACGTGGGACATTTTTTTCCAGACTTGCAATTGATGAGGGCCTTTATAAAAACGGGGAACGCATTTGGAGACTTTTCAGAGAAATTGTAGAGGGGTTGTGCCATATTCATAAGCAGGGTATCATGCACAGAGACTTGAAGCCTGTCAATATATTCCTCGGGAGCAATGATCAAGTCAAAATAGGCGACTTCGGACTTGCAACGACCAGCAAATCCCAAAAGTATGTTAAACTTTTACTTCAAAGTACTGGTTATATATGCGATCTCAGTTCGACTCCGATCTCGATTGGAAAATCGATAACTTGCTTAACGAAATGAGAAAAAGGGGACAATCTTACCTTTCTCTTCAAAAATGAATGTCGTCGTAATGATTTGTTTCGTGGGAGGAGGTCGTTCAGCCATAGTGTGTTCTGTCAGGACGTTGTTCGCTTCAAATCCTCAAAAAAGGCATTGAATGCGTCTGTCAGATGCAGGCACTCTTTGACCAACTGCCTATCCAACATGCTCCTGACTTAATTCACTTCTATAACTTGCTTTTACATTCCACCACTTGGATTCTGTAGTCTGAGTGTCAGCTCCACTAATCCTGTTTCAAGGTAGATCGTAGTACTCTTTGAGACCCGCTCTGCATTTCATACCATTCCGCACTTTTCTTGTTCCGGAAGCACACCTCTTTCCTTTAAAAACGTAACTCGTGTTAGTCATCAAGTATATTATTATCAGGTATATTATTCGCAGGGAAGCATTTCACTGAATGTGTGGACTCTGGATACTGACCAAACACTTACAGGCGATATGAAAAGAGGAGGAACTGAGAGAAGGTAAAAGGCCGAAGTTTAGCATTTTGAGTTTAGATTGGATCCAGATCTTTGATATCATACATATTGGAGGTCAACAAAGCGCTGAGATCGCATATGCAACTGGTACCACTTCAAACTTACATCACAGTTTATCTATAGATAAGTTGTGAGTGCAGGGAGTATTCAAATGTTTGTGTTGATTAAATTGAAGAAAGATATCTATGTCAGGAAGCTATCCTTATTTGGAGTGTGTATCACAAATGAAATAATCTAACCAAATATGATAAGACATATTTCATGAATCGTGATTTTTCCGTTTAAGTCAAAATAATAGTATTTTATCACATATTTGAAATGTCCGTAAAATTTAATTAAATCAGTGATTTGTCACTCGAATTTTTCTCAAAAATACTCTCTAAAAGTGCGCCAAGAACCTAATTTAGTACCATGTAAAAATGGCCGGAATCATGTGGCAACGTTATTTTTTCATTTTGTGATCACGATGGACCAAAATAATTTAAAATTGTTCGAAAATCGTAATTTTTCGAATTGGAGTAGGATTACTCACTATTTTTTTTTTAATCACAAATTCAGTTTTTACGTGAAATTCTATAAAAATAAAAACAACAATTCAAAACTAAGACAGGTTTATTTTTTCGATAGGCCCCTTTGATAGAAGCTTCCTGCTCCTGGGCTAAAAGGATATAGCTGATCACTCGAGCCTCTTGCTTTTATTTTTTTAGGACTACCACTGCTCAAAACCTGGAGGTTACTGATTCCTCTGATATTATCGATTCTCCCTTCTTATCCGATTCGTCTGTTAAAGATGTGTCTCATACTGGTCATGCTGGAACACCTTACTATAAGGCACCTGAGCTCGCTAATGATGTGGATAGGCCAGTGTATAACAAGGTAATTTCATTTCCCTACTGTCCAATCTATATAGGATTTATTTTTAATCATTAGAACTTTATTGCAAAATAGAATTACAGTTAGGATAACAATTCATTATTAAAGAAGAACATAGTATGTGAGAGGGAGCCCAATTCCACCGACTTTCTCCCATTTTACAATAAATAGATAGATTATTTATTATCAATGAATTGTACTATTATCATACGTTCAGGTGTTCAAACTAGTTTTGAGTGAACCGTAATGGAAATTTAATTTTACTTATAATTTACTCCTCAGATTGCAGTAGAGGACGAATGATTAGGTTAGGGTCCTGGTCAGTTTGTTGGTCTGGCATCAGGAGGGTTGGGCTTTCTCTTTAGGCGATGATTCGGGCGATCACGAGTGTTGGCTTCCAGTATGACAGCTGAGTGTAGGTTTGGATGATTGTGGAGCCGTTGGTGGAATCGGAAGTCTAGCTTTCAGGACATCTTTCACTGTTGGAATTTCGGTGTCTTTGTGCAGGTTGATGACTTTCGACCAAGCTCCCTCTGCTGGTTAGGATTGTTGAATTAATTGCCCAAGAGCAGATAAGGAATTACATTGATATCCAATCTATTGTCCATCCTCGGCAGTTTGGCTTTCAGCGTGGAAAAAGCACGTCATCTGCTGCATGCTCCCTGGTGATGGACGTCCTAGAGTCACTTGAGCAGGGCAATCTGATGGCCATAAGATTGTATGATCTGACCAAGGCGTTCAATCTGGTTTGTCATCATATTCTTGTTGGCTTGCTTCGTCATTAACGGTTCACTAACATAACGGTGGCGTACTGTTAGAGTCTCCTCAGAGGTTGGACCCAATGTGACTTCTATAACAGAAAAAATATGAAGCAGCTCCTGTGCCTTGCGGCGTTATGTAGGGAAGCGTTCTCGGTCCCGTTTTTTTCTAATTCACGCATATGCTGACGCTGTCAAAGTTCGTGAAAATTGCACCCTTTTGGTACTTGAGATTTATGTGACTTAAAAGTTCGATCTTCAAAATACCAATTCCCTAACTTGCAGGATTTATTCAAAGAACTTGAACTGGATGGTGACACGAGATATTGAATTGCCTATCTATGAGGAGCTCTTTATGCGTAAGGGTACACATTTTAGTGTATAAGCTAAAGGTATTACAATATGTTACGAGTGACCTTTTTTGAGCTTTGGTATCCCTGTGAAATGTCCAATAACGAGTGGAGGAGGACGTGGAGACGACTGGAGGCAACGACAGAGGGTTGGAGGCGGCAGTGGAACTCAAAGTGTATGTGTGGCAATGGTATGGTATGGTCGATCGTGATCGTGGGATTGCCCACAGAATAGGCGAATGTAGCTCCCTATCTCTGTGTAGATGTGAATCGTTTAAAACAGGAACGATTCTCCTCGTGGCCGACTCAATATGGATGATTATAATCATGGAGTTCCGTGGTAAGTTAGTCGTGCACTTTTCCAGCTGTCGAGGTACTGCCTCTATCATCCCAGAAAAGTCCTGAGTGAGGTTCCTGGTGGGGACGAATCGCCTTCCTGGATAAGCTGATGTCACTGGGTTGGTTTGATACAAACATCCAGTCTCATGCTACATTCACGCGCACTCACATTGCACTCAATTCCTACCGATTATCCCTACTGCTGGTTGAGGGATTAAGGGTTCACTATTACTGTTATCTCCTACCTACCTACCTACGCTCACTTACCGAGTCCTGGAGACTTCCAGGAGATGACCTCTTGTATCAGTTCGATAACGACCTCATCCTTTATGCTGATGACATAACCTCCTGCGCTTCAGGTTCTGATGCTCCATTTCTAGCAAATCACCTGGCCGCCACTGACAGCTTGATGAGTGATTAGTATTCGGCAAACTTCCTAATTTCGAATGAAGGAAAGACGCAGAACCTACAGTTCAATCTGAGTGGTCCTCTGATGAGTTCAGTAAACTTCCTGGGCATTCAGGTAGATAACCGAATGTTCATATCGACTGCCTGGCTCCCCAATTGGCAGGGTGCAACTTTGTGTTGTTACAGCTATCAAGAGCGGTTTCGCGGCAACATAGTCTCACCATTCCTGGACTCAATGTTTTTTTGTGTTGGTTTTCACGAAGAAATATCTAGGAAGTAGATGACGAGGATGTGATTTCCACGAGCATGTAACGATGCCCTACGAACTCCCCTAGCTTATATATCCACCTCCCTTCGTACAAATCCTCTATAACAAGATGTTGGATTGTATAATCGACTACCGAATCACATTCGAGCTTCACCAGCTGTGAGATTTGGAAAAGACCTGAGAGAGATATTAATCAAGGCTGAACTGTACGGCGTTCAAGATTTCGTAGGTCCTCTATGAGAGTCATTACCTCCAGACTGATAGTAGCCACTACTCATGCGCAAGCGTTAATTCCCTATAACATCCATAGATTCTACGTTTTCCATCCGATTTCGATGAAATGTTCAGGGATCTAGCGAATTGGGGCGTAGAAAATGAAAATCATCGCCCCCGGGCCGATGAAATGTTTTCTTGGTCGATTCCAAAGGTTTATTATTGAAAATAATAAACCAAAAGTCTAAACAACGAGCTAAAATTGTGTATTTTCCTGTGTCCTCATTTTTTTTATCATAAACTTTTGGTTAAAATTAAATTTACCACGAAGGCCACTTGCTTCTCCACTCTTTCCCTTGTCTTCTGTCTGGTTTTACCTTGTATGTTCTACCCTGAAATTGAAGTTTTATTGGTGACTAGCCAAATTTCATGGTTTACAATGTGTGGCATTAATTTGTTACAGAAAGTTGATATTTATAGTCTTGGTATAATATTTTTTGAGATGAACTACCCACCAATCAACACTGGAATGGAGCGAAATAGCATTTTAACCAACCTAAGATCACCAGATGTAAAATTTCCTGAGAATTTTCACTACCCTGAAGATTCTTATGAATATAAAATGATAAAGTAAGTTAATAATTATTGTTCATTATTGTTGGCTAAAAGACAAATGTGTCACCCTGAAAAGATAGTTTTTTGCTATATACGATCGAACCCCCATTTCAGTTCAGTTCTTCGTTTCCCGTTTCGGATAATCACGTTTTATTCTAATATATCGACAGTGAACTTGCAAAACCGTGTAAGTCGTTTTCCAGAAATTTTACAGGAAACGAGAAAAACTTGCTTCAAAGTGGACTTAACACGTTGGTTCATATTTGTTGCTTTTGACGTATAGAGAAGAGATAATCGAGTTTTTGCCAGTTTGGCTCCGTTTGATGGATCAAGGGGGTCTCATTCTATTCAAATAGCTAATAACCTTATTTTTGAAAAAAATCGGACTTACATGGTTTTGCAAGTTCACTGTCGATATATACCTATCGACACTTTAAAGCACAAAGGCGCTATATCCATCCATCTTCCACATTTTTTCTTTTTTTATTCCAGAAAAAACTCAAATTCAACAAAACTATTATTGACCTTCTTGATGATTGCAGCTTGACAATTTATTGAAGAAATTAAAGAGTTTAGTGTAATAAGCAATTATTTTAGGAATTGTGCACTGATGAAAACTTCTTTTGCGTTTTTCTCGAAACTCCGTTTTTGGACATAGCGCCTTTGTGCTTCAAGGTATCGATTATATACCCCATATTAACGCTTGGTTGAATTAATGTTATTGTCAGAATGATGCTCAGTCACGTCATAGAAGAACGTCCATCTTCTCAAGAGTTACTAGCTCATGACTGTTTGGCCACTGTGAAATTGGATGAAGGTGAAGTGAAAGATATGGTTCGAAGAACACTGTGCAATCCTCAATCTAAAGACTACAAGTTCCTCGTTGAATCTTGCTTTAAACAGGTTTGTATTTTCTTCATCCATTCACCATTTTTCTAGTAAGGATCTTCCAAATATTGCTTCCTTGGCAGTAGTTGTGCTTCCGAATCTACCAATCTACCAAGGTAGCAGAATCGTTGTTTACACTTTTCAAGGTTAAGAAAATGGTTTCCAAAATCGAAATGACCACTCGCGTTTTACGTTTTAGACCTTCCTGAACAATATTGGTTTCGAGTCTGTCAATCTGTGTGTCTGTCATGAAATCCTTGTAACGCGCATAACTATACGAAGTTATTGTCCGATTTCGATGAAATTTTCAGGGATTGTGCGCGTTGGTGTGTAGATGGTCCCCTATGAAAATCATTAGGTACTGAAAAACATTATTTGCATGCGCAAACGTGAATTTCTTGTAACAGCCATAACTTCTGCATTTTCCATCCGATTTCGATAAAATTTTCAGAGATTATTCTGATTGGTGTTTTCCCGGTACCATCACCGGGAAAACCCTCGTTGCAGCAGTCTCACATCCATTTTACACGTTAACACATTCAGTGCGGCCGTCCCGGATCCGGGACGGCAGCTACTCTCCAGCCGTGCGTCTGTCCCGGATCCGAGCCACTTAGGCTACCTACCCTTTTGTTGTTATCGGCCAGTATAAGGTTCACGCACTGCTTCAATCGAATTTGTTTTCATCTGTAGGCGGGCTGGAGAGTCTCTGAAGTGTAAAAATAACCTCAGTTTCAATGTTCACATTGAATCGCATTTTCCTACATCTACAATGCCAGACAATGTGACTAAACGCAAAACTCAAATCAGGTTGGCTGGAAGTTCCCCGATCAATGGTCCGCAGTGAGTGTGTTAACTTCTTTTTTTCGATTCCTCTTAAATAGTAGTTTGTACTTGGATTCTGTGCGGTAAGTAAATTAAGCTTTTTAAAAATCAAATTCGCTCAACCGCAAATTTATGTTGTACATATTATATGTACATATATGTTGGAGATTATCAAAATGCGTCCTTAATTCTGTCCAATCATGTATTGTTTATTAATTTACTTATTACTGTAATTGTATAGTAGACATCAATTTATTTACCGATATGGAGCGATTTTGCAAAGATCCTACCCTACAATATGGGCCAAGCCTAATGTCGGGTAGGAAATCTGAGCAAATTGCATCCCTTCATGCATTTATATTATTGTAAAAGTGTACAAAATGGCGAAAATAAACATATCTATCTATCTATCTATATTATATTTGTTATAAACCTTCCCCACTAGCTTTATAACAACTAAGTTAAGAATATGTTTATTAGTGAATAAGATCAGCCATTATGTAAATTAACAAGTATCATAAATGTAAAATTATAAATATTCAGATAATAATAAAATTCAGCACAGAAGGTCAGTAACCTGGGTTTTCCCCGACAGCCTAGGCCATTCCCCTGGGACCCTCGGGAAATTCCCGGGATACCAAGAAGGGGAACCCTAGGTCTGCTTAAATAGGGAGCGGGCCCAATTCTAGTCACCCATTCTATTCCTGACCTTCTGTCTGGCCACTCCATCTAAAAAACTCTTTTACTTTCAAAACCCTAAAAACTCCTTGCCAAAACCTATTGAGTGTAGCTGTTACCTTACTTGGTAAGGTGTACTTGTCTCCTCAATAATCTGATCAGTTGGGCTGTTGCCTCCCTTCAGGGGGCGTACTTGCTCCTGATTAATACAGTAGTGTAGCTGTAGGTCCCCTTCAGGGATCTCACTTGCTCCTACTAAATTATTGGTGAAGCTGTTGGCCCTCTTCAAGGACCGTACTTGCTCCCAATAAAACCTATGGTGTAGCTGTTGAGCCTCCTTCAGAGCCTCGTACTTGCTCCCATAAAATTTAGTGTAGCTGTTGATCTCCCTTCAGGAGATCGTACTTGCTCCTAAATTCATAGTGGTGTAGCTGTTGGATCTTTCCAAGATCCGTACTTGCTCCCACTACTGGTGAAGCTGTTGTCCCCTTCAGGGACGTACTTGCTCCCACAGAAGTGAAGCTGTTCCTCTTTAATACGAGGGTACTTGCTCCTTCACAATAGGGACACCTCCTTCAGAGGTGGACAAGGTGGTGTCACTTTAATACTAAAATTCAATGCAGTCGAGCCATTTGCATAATCATAAAATAGTAACATAAAAAACCTTTAGCAAGAAACTTTTAGTTATTTGAACAAAAACTCATAACACTGGTGACCACCGACATTTGAACCCGCTCCTCTGCCGTTGTCCGCCTCGTTTGTCTCACTCTCTTCCCGTCATCACTCAACTCACCCCATCATGACGCAAGACACCCAGACATTGGACACCCTCTCGTCCACAACGAGGCTCCCGGCATTTCTCAGCGCGGATACCAAACTCTGGTTCCTTCAAGCAGAAGCGATTTTTTCAAATGAGCGAATCACTTCACAAACAACCCGATTCAACAGGGTCATCGCCGTCCTTCCACCCGAAGCCTTACGCCAAGTCGCTGATTTACTTACGGACCCAGGAGAAAAGCCATACTCATTATTAAAGGACAGGCTAAACTCCACATATAGCCGATCAGAGTCGAAATCACTTCAATTACTACTCGACAACCCGCCGATATCAGACCAAACCCCATCTCAGCTCCTTAATGACATGAGGTACGTCGCGGGAACCGAAATACCATCCACCTTACTATGTAGATTATGGATGAATCGACTACCCCTTGCCTGCCGCAACATTCTCGCAGCATCCACGGAATCGGATCCCACGAAGCTCGCACTAATCGCAGATAGAATCATGGAGTCATCAACAACTCACGACACCCCTACAAGTTCGCTGCACCAACAAATCGCCGAGCTAACCAACAAAATTGAACAGTTATCGTCACAACGTCCTCGAGAGGCGCGCTCACGATCCCGATCTCGAAATAGGGGACGACGCAACCCGCAAATCCAGAATCGCTCCCGAAACAGAGATCAGTCCCGATCACCATCCAGATCTAGGACAAGAACGAGTTGTTGGTACCACGAGAAATGGGGGAGGGACGCAAAGAAATGCGAAAAACCCTGCCGATTCCAGTCGGAAAACTAATTTTTGCAGCCGTATCGGCGGGACGCCCTGCAAATACAACATCAAACCGCCTTTTTATCTACTGTCAGAAACAAGGCATACCATTCCTCGTAGATTCCGGTGCATCAATCTCGGTTCTACCTAATAAGCTCGTCAGGAGACAACATCGCTCACGAACCTCCTTATACGCGGCAAACGGATCCTCCATCTCATCATATGGCAACCTCACCGCCAAAATACAACTCAACGCCCGACATTATACTTGGGACTTCACCGTCGCAGATATACCTAAAGCCATCATAGGGGCAGACTTCCTAAGCTACTACCACCTCCTAGTAGACCTAAAAAAAGGAAGATTAATAAACTCCGAAAATGGCGAAATTATCTCTGGACGGATAAACTCTATCTCAGCTACAAAACCAATCGCCTCCATCACACATATCCCGCCAAACGCAAAATATAAACGACTTTTGGAAAAATACATACAGATATCCCGACCAAACGGAAATCCTGTGTATAAAGACGTTGGAGTTTACCATTACATCGAAACTAAGGGACCTCCAGTATATGCGAAAGCCCGACGATTGGCACCGGACAAACTCAAATTGGCGAAAAACGAATTCACACGCCTACAAGACATGGGAGTCATACGACCGTCTAAATCCCCATGGTCCTCACCATTACACATAGTCACCAAGCCCGACGGATCCATTCGTCCCTGTGGAGACTATAGACAGCTAAATTCGCGCACCGTTCCGGACAAATACTCGGTACCCAATTTACGAGACTGCAACACCCTCCTCGAAGGCACAACCATCTACAGCACGCTAGATATTACAAAAGCATTTCACCACATACCTATCGCCCCGGAAGATGTACCAAAAACAGCCGTAATTACGCCTTTTGGACTCTTCGAATATACAAGAATGGGATTCGGATTACGCAACGCCGCCCAGTCTTTTCAACGATTCATGGACCACTTACTAAGAGGCATGAATTTCGTATTCATCTACATTGATGATATTCTAATCGCATCAAGGGACGAACAAGAACACGAAGTACATCTACAGACGGTACTAGACAAACTTGCATCACATGGGCTCCAGTTAAATATCGACAAATGCGTACTAGGACAACCGAGCGTAACCTTCCTCGGACACACTATTTCAAAAGACGGAATCAAACCACTCACCTCAAAGGTCCAACAAATCAAGGACTACCCAAAACCTACAAACGTCTCCCAACTTCGCCGATACCTAGGGATGATTAACTTCTACCGACGTGGGATAAAAAACATAGCGAAAGTCCAGAGACCACTTAACCAATTTCTTCACAATTCCAAGAAAAACGATAAAACTCCTATTGACTGGACCCCTGCAGCATCTGAATCTTTCGACAAACTAAAACAAATGCTAGCTGAAGCTACCCTACTGGCTCACCCCCGTCAACACGCAACACTCCAGCTCGCATGTGACGCCAGTGACGTCTCCATCGGAGCAGCTCTCAGTCAATATAACGGAAATAACGTTGAGCCACTAGGATTCTACTCCAAAACCCTCTCAGACACACAACAACGATATTCCACGTTTGACAGGGAATTGTTAGCCATTTTTGAAGCAGTAAGACACTTCAGAGACATATTGGAAGGTAGACACTTTCACATCCTCACGGACCACAAACCTTTGACATATGCACTCAACCAACTACCAAAAACCGCGTGCCCAAGAAGGATTAGGCAACTTAATTTCATATCCCAATTTACGACGGATATACGTTATCAAAAAGGAGAAGACAACGTAGTTGCCGACGCATGGTCCAGGATAGAGGAGATATACACACCAGATGATACACTCAAACTCATCGAGGAACAACGAAAAGATCCCCAAATTGAAATCTACTTCTCAAAACATCCCAACCGCAGGCGTGTGGAACAAACCCCACATGGCCCACTACTCTGCAACTTCCAGGATAACAAAATACGGCCCTACGTACCTTCCAACATGAGGAAAGAAACGTTTGACCGAATACACAAATTGTGTCACCCTGGTATACGAACATCCAGAAAGCTTATAACAGACAGATTCTTTTGGCCCGCAATGAACACAGAAATCAAGAAAATGGTCCTACAATGCCAACCATGCCAGCTCAACAAAATACACAAACATACCAAGGCACCTTTACAAACGTTTCCAAAAACGCCACCGTTCGGTCATTTACATGTAGACATAGTAGGACCATTACCTATGTCACAAGGAAAGAAATTCTGCCTCACATTTATTGATAGAGCCACCAATTGGATAGAATGCATACCCCTCGCAAAAATAGATGCAGATACAGTATCAGAAGCAATCCTGACTACTTGGATCAGCAGATACGGGGTACCACACACAATAACAACAGACCAAGGAAGGCAATTTGAATCACACATATTCAAAAATATGTGCGACACCTTCGGTATACAACACCGCCATACCAACGCCTATCATCCTCAAAGCAACGGTAAAATAGAACGTTGGCACCGTTCGCTGAAATCCAGTTTGGCGGCCCAAACAAAAAACATCGATTGGGTACGCAACTTACCCCTAGTTATGCTAGGGCTACGAAACTGTGTCACAGCGGACGAATCTTCCCCGGCATCTCGGACGTTCGGATACCCCCTACGACTACCCGGAGACATATTTTCACCGCAACAAACCACCAACAATCCAACTGTCAAGAAAATACAAACTCTAAAGAAAAACTATCTACCATCAACACTATTACAAGCAAAGTGGGTATACGTAAAAATACCTGTCCAAACAACTTCCCTACAACCTTTGTATGAAGGACCATTTAAAGTCTTAGTCAACAATGGCAAAACAATCACAATAGAACGAGAAGGATCAACTCACAACGTGTCAATTGACCGCTGCAAAGCCGGATTAGTAATCCCTTCACCAAATGAGAAAGGCAACAATAATCCGTCAGGTACCGCGACCGCAGGTCAAGCACCCCAACGGTACAACCTGAGGGTCAGATTTTCCCCTTCTCCAACCGATATCGACCCACATAAAAACCCTTCGGTATCTCAAATTAATCACCACTTGCAAAATGGATCTCGCACGAATCACTTACGAGATGTCGAGACTTCGTTTCATGATCGAAAACCCCGTGACACCGATCCCGCCGACTATGACGGACATAAAGGAGCTTATATTGGAGACAGTCCAAACCGCACTACCACCGGCTCCTGTCGAGCAGAAAAGACAATCAAAACTTCACTCGATGATCAAAAACCCGGTCACTCCAATACCACCATCCATCACGGATATAAAGGAGATGATCGCGGAAACGATACATCCTACCACCGAACCAGCACTCCCAGAAAAGCAGAAGCCGGCCCCCGAACATACGCCCAAGCAACAAAAGGGGAAAGAGAACAGAGCACCCCTCAAGGAGTACTTCACCAAAGAATTCTTACAACAAAGAAAGGCGGAACAGATAGATGTTCGTCGGACAGCGATGCTCAACGCAGCCAACCAACGAGGCCCCGCTACAACCAGCGACCAAGAAATCAAGGAGAAAATCTGGGAGAACCAACCTTCAAAGTTCGGCCCGACTCGCCACACCCGACGAAGAGGGAAAAAACATAATAGACCCTCCAATCCTTATTCTAAGTTAGAAAATAAGTAAAAAAAAAAAAAAAAAAAAAAAAAAAAAAAAAAAAAAAATTTTTCTTTGTAACAAACATATTGGGGGAGGTATGTTATAAACCTTCCCCACTAGCTTTATAACAACTAAGTTAAGAATATGTTTATTAGTGAATAAGATCAGCCATTATGTAAATTAACAAGTATCATAAATGTAAAATTATAAATATTCAGATAATAATAAAATTCAGCACAGAAGGTCAGTAACCTGGGTTTTCCCCGACAGCCTAGGCCATTCCCCTGGGACCCTCGGGAAATTCCCGGGATACCAAGAAGGGGAACCCTAGGTCTGCTTAAATAGGGAGCGGGCCCAATTCTAGTCACCCATTCTATTCCTGACCTTCTGTCTGGCCACTCCATCTAAAAAACTCTTTTACTTTCAAAACCCTAAAAACTCCTTGCCAAAACCTATTGAGTGTAGCTGTTACCTTACTTGGTAAGGTGTACTTGTCTCCTCAATAATCTGATCAGTTGGGCTGTTGCCTCCCTTCAGGGGGCGTACTTGCTCCTGATTAATACAGTAGTGTAGCTGTAGGTCCCCTTCAGGGATCTCACTTGCTCCTACTAAATTATTGGTGAAGCTGTTGGCCCTCTTCAAGGACCGTACTTGCTCCCAATAAAACCTATGGTGTAGCTGTTGAGCCTCCTTCAGAGCCTCGTACTTGCTCCCATAAAATTTAGTGTAGCTGTTGATCTCCCTTCAGGAGATCGTACTTGCTCCTAAATTCATAGTGGTGTAGCTGTTGGATCTTTCCAAGATCCGTACTTGCTCCCACTACTGGTGAAGCTGTTGTCCCCTTCAGGGACGTACTTGCTCCCACAGAAGTGAAGCTGTTCCTCTTTAATACGAGGGTACTTGCTCCTTCACAATAGGGACACCTCCTTCAGAGGTGGACAAGGTGGTGTCACTTTAATACTAAAATTCAATGCAGTCGAGCCATTTGCATAATCATAAAATAGTAACATAAAAAACCTTTAGCAAGAAACTTTTAGTTATTTGAACAAAAACTCATAACAATATTGTATTTCTTGTTGTTGAACTAACAGAAGATGCCTGCAACTTTTGAAGCGACATACAACATGTCAACATTCCGGTCGTTTTGGTCCACCTCCTACCTCAATTTCGTTGAAGAAAAATTGAGGTACATATTCCACCATTATGGAGCTACTTCATTCTCGCCGCCACTGTTGACACCTGGACAGGCTCCTAAAAATAGTGTAAGCTTGATGACCAATGTGGGAGGCATAGTCCATGCCACTCCTGACCTTCAAATGCCCTTCGCAAGGTAATTGTATTGGTTCATCATGATCTGTAGGAATAGAAACCTTACCAACATCCAAACCTTTCTAACTAACCGATTTCAATGATATTTCATTGAATTAAATTAAAAATTGATTAAATGTTGTGAAATTCTCTTACATGTTCACTTCTAGTGTACCTAATACAGCGTTCACATGCAGGCGGTGTGAGGAGGGAAGTAGGAAGCGGCAGTATGTGAACTCCTCGGCCCCACTTCTCTGCTACTGCCCTGTACTCCCTTCTGAAGCGGGTTTTGGGGCGGAAGTCACCAGGATAGGCAGCACGAGTGGGACGGGGAAGTTACCTGCCAAGGGTTTACGAGGGTGTGGGAAACGAAGTATGAGCTGCATGTAAACACTCACCTCTCCTGGAAGCTGACTGGGAGGGAAGTGGGGGAGGGCAGTATGGCAGGGGAAGTAGCAGTAGAAGTGGCTGCATTAAACGAGGTGTAATGATTGAAACCTATTACCAGCAAGTTTTTCCCCCATTTCGCAATGAGATGTTAAGGCCCACTTTCACCAAACATTCGAAACGCGTTTAAACCAAAAGAGGCGAGAGATAATCAACGTTCAGTTATGATCGTCTTTCACCAGAGCGATTTACAAGTTTAAACTCCACCTCAGGTCAAACGGTCGAAAGTCGGCCAAATAAACTAGCTTACCTCGTTTAACTACCAATTCAATATGGCTGCGCGTTGATTTGTGATTGTTTTTCGTAATGAAATTGCGAATTATTTTTGCATTTCGAATTATTTTTGACTCGTCTCACGATGACGACGACGTCCAAGTCGAATCCTGGATCGGATTCCACATTCTGAGATTAGGTATGTACGTTACTGAGTTTCCGCCTTTCCAAGCCCCCAGTCGTCCAAGTGCTCGACTAGATTGACACTCGCCTCGAGTTCCCGTCGGACAAATAAGTTCAAAACGTTAATTTAAAATGAATAATGGTTTTTTCAATAACATAATAGTGCAACCTACATTCCTTGGTTGTATCTATTCGGACGAATTATACAAATTGACTATTATACAAAAAGACCAGTTCGACCAAAATAAATTTCTATTGAGGTGAAATTGGGGGCTCTCTTCTTCCAGTTTACATCCATCGGTAATCATTCAAATTATCGAAGTACATTCCTACCATTCAGAACAAGGCGGCGGCCACTGTGTTTCACTAGGATACATCAAGGAAGGTACTCGAGTCTGGAGAAATACTGGAGTTATTGTGCTCGTTGCCGCTCAAAGTGATGATGTGTAATAACTCAATAGGTAGGTGATGAAAATAATCAGCAAAATAAAACGAAGGAAACCGGAAAACTCGAAACAAACCACAGGAATCAGCAAAAAAAAACAAGGAATTCGAAAAACCAACACTGATAAAGATACACAAGGCGGGAATCTACTGATAGCAAGCGCGGGAGTGGTTGTTATTAACGTTTCTATTGCCCCAATACGTCATGTTCTCCAACTTTCATTTGTTTCACTCTACATTTCAAGTTTGGACAAACTTGATTATCTTAAACGACGTTTAACCTATTGACGCCCGTAATTTTTTTTTTCAAATTTTGTTACGAAAATCATAGAGATGGTCCATTAGTATGTCTAAAGCATGGGAAAAATATTGAAAAAATTCCATCGCGCACGCACGTGCGCAGAAGCTTCGAAAACCAGTGGTCCCATATGGGCACACGGGGCGGTTTGGCCACCTGTGTTTATTGGGATAGGAAAGGCGGTCAAAATCGTTCAAAACTTAGCATTTTTAATTTAAAAAAAATTTATATCAAACACATTTTAAAGTAAGTCAGGAACATAGGTATATAGAGTTTACAAAATATCACATGTGAAAGGTAACTAGAAAAAAATGTACTTGGAGAACGTCAAACACGGTGAAATGGAAGAAAACAGTCAACGCAAATGCCCACGCCACATTTTTCGCACATGTATCTCGATCTCGATGAACATGTTTCCAGTGCACATCGCCACCTGCGTTCATTAGGTATTTTTTGAATTAGATGATTGATGTTGTCGTATCTGGAAGTAGCCGAGAATCGAGAGCGCGTGCTAGTATTAGGTCCAGGACGAAGTTTGGGTGTTGAGTAGGTGGTCAGTAAGCTTGTGGCTATTTCTCGGCGGAATTGCAGCTGGGTAATTTTTTTATGCTGCCGATAAATAGCCACAAGCTTACTGACCACCTACTCAACACCCAAACTTCGTCCTGGACCTAATACTAGCACGCGCTCTCGATTCTCGGCTACTTCCAGATACGACAACATCAATCACCTAATTCAAAAAATACCTAATGAACGCAGGTGGCGATGTGCACTGGAAACATGTTCATCGAGATCGAGATACATGTGCGAAAAATGTGGCGTGGGCATTTGCGTCGACTGTTTTCTTCCATTTCACCGTGTTTGACGTTCTCCAAGTACATTTTTTTCTAGTTACCTTTCACATGTGATATTTTGTAAACTCTATATACCTAATAGGTATATAGAGTTTACAAAATATCACATAGTATGTTCCTGACTTACTTTAAAATGTGTTTGATATAACTTTTTTTAAAATTAAAAATGCTAAGTTTTGAACGATTTTGACCGCTTTTCCTATCCCAAAAAACACAGGTGACCAAACCGCCCCGTGTGCCCATATGGGACCACTGGAAGTTTGTGGTACCTAGAGGATCTGGAAAGCAAAATTTCTACAGAAAAACGCCATAATTCTATGCTGATACTATCTGAGAATATAAGAAGAAATGAAAATGAAAGATAATAAAATCATTTTGGTACTTATGCCAATAAATCTCGTAGGGTGTCGAGGTCATAAACGTTGTCCATATTTGATGATCTCCACGGAAGACTGAAGAACACTGAACGGATGAACAACCCCCCCTTAGGTGTACGGGAGGATCTAAAGAACATGTTAGGACAGGCAGGAACATGTTCGGACATGTACGGGGAAGTGTAGATTATTATAAGACGAACGTCAAGACGCTTGTCATCTTGCCGGGTTTATTCCTCCAGATTAACTATAAAGGCGTTTAGTTAAACGCGATTTGAACAACTTTTGGTGAAAGTGGGCCTAAGTAAAATAAGTAAACAAGTCGAATTTTTGTCTGACTGCTATTTCCTGCAGTTGTGGACGTCTTCCTAAGGTAAGATCAGAATTTCTTTTGATGACTTCGCTCATGGCTAGTTACTCATTGTCTCACCCCCTTAAGTGGAGGTGGGTTCACCAATGACCCAACTCGAAAAAAACTGTGATCCCACTCGCGAGTGGTCTCACTCGAGTACTTAACCGACTCGCCTGACCCTAACTTTGGCAGTATCAAGGGAACCATTTCATTCAACTAGATTACGGCAGTTGGTTCTTTCTTTGTTCCCTAAAAATATTCAACCTGAGCCTCTACACCTTTGGACTTGCAATTCGAATAGCCGAGATAAAATCTGAAAACATGTGGTATATGTAAAACATAAGCGGGACTGTAGTATACTAATGTTGGGGAAAGACTAATGGGCTAAGAATTAGTTGAGACTCACTCCATTTTGAAAGTTTCTTTCATCCAGCTGGACCAATTAGACCCAAAAAGTAAATGAACTACCACTCCTTCTACTCCGTAATTTTCTCCTATCTGAGTCATATAATGTTGATGTCAACCCAGTGCTCTTATTGACGTTAACGGTGATTTGACTTTTGCAGATATGTTGTCCAAAATCCTTCAGTGGTGACATTCAAAAGGTATACAATGGAAAAAGTTTACAGGGAAATGCCTGCGGGTATCCATCCTAGGGAAGTCTATGAATGTGCTTTCGACATAGTTTCGTCTTCGTTTGGTGAGTATCCATACCTGTTTATTATGAATGGTAGATACTGCCCATTCGCAAGCTTGAAATAATGAGGAATTTCACCATGTCGGAATTTCCTATTATTGACCCCAAAATCGGATTCAGCACCTCGAAAAACCTCCTATGGCAAACTTCCAGCCCGAACTTCCTAATTTACAAATAAACAAAACAGTGTAGAAAATACGAATGTTTAAAAAAAACCGGGAAAATTACGTCATCCTGGAATAGTTCATTTATGGCCGCTTGAAGCGCTGAGATCGAGAAATCTATAGTCCCCAGATGCAAAATTTCACGAAACAGTAAAGTTCGAAATCGAAAAACTGAAGAAGAAAATAGAAAAAGCAAGATGGGGAAAATTAGGTTTCCCCTGTTTTTGTTTGATAACTTTTCTCTTAGAAAACACGATTTCGTCGTCCCAATGGGCAACACTGGGAGGAGACGGCGATCCGAACAGCCCAATCAGCGAGCGTTCCCGCTGCACGTCTGTTTTCCCGGTTAGTTTTGAAATCAATAATTTTTGTTGTCTCCCGAAAATAACAGGAGACTATTTTCCGAAATCAGCCCGATTTTCATCTATCCCACACCATTAACTATTCAGGAAAAATGCAAACAGAATTCGGTGAAATTCCTCATTGAAACAACCATAACTTCTACAAATTTTATCCGAACGGGATTACATTTTCAGGGACTGTGTAGGTATTTGGGACTGTAGACGGTCCCTTATCAATTACATCGTGATGAGATCATTGGTAGCCACTGTAAATTTCTTAATAAGTATAACTTCCACAGTATAAGAGTCAATTTTGAAGGGATTTTTAGGTCGTTAAGACAAATTATTATTTATTGGTTCCCAATAAATTTCATCGTTATGTGATCATCTAACTTGGAGGGTAGTGGTAGGTACTTGGAGATTTATGTTTTAATTAACTATTATGCATCGGATCAGCTAGACAATTGTGTAGTGAATATCAGGAAGCTGTGTGCCACACCCACTTGCTAGACGTTTTGTTCCTGAGTCAATGATTGTGATAAACTCATCATGTATCTACGTTAGTAATAGTTTCTCTTTCTGTTATCCATACAGGTGATCAAATGCCAGACATTGAACTATTTGCGGTGATTAAAGATATTCTCAAGGCCTTCCCTCACCTCACTGGACGGAATTGTGTGATCTACATCAACCATTCAGTATTGATTTCTACTTTGCTGGAACTGTGTGTTACTAATTCCCCAACTGGATTAAAGAAGGCTGCATTGAATAGTGCTATCCTCCGAATAATGGTTAGTCCGGTTTTCTATGGCATTTATAGAATTTGTTGAATTAGCCTTCACACGATCTTTCTTGATTTCGTTCCAAAAACATTGTTTGTGTTTAATCATAGTCTCTTAGATAAGGGATTTTTTTTAAATTCCCAAATATGCATTCTTACTAGAATTAGATATTAATTAGTGATCCCATACGAGACGACTGGGCGCATGGGCTAACTAGGTTTTTATAGAAAAAAACGAAATAGTCATCAAATTTCGTAAGTTTTGTAGAAATGTTTCCAAACAAATTTTTAAACGTCGAAACTACATTATACAGGGTGTTAACCTTACACAACTGATGAAACTTCAAGGATCAATTCTATGAATAATTTGCAACAAAACATGTCTCAGCAATTTTTTTAGATGCTTACTTTTTGAGATATTTCACTTACGTATAAGAGTTAAGGAAATCTCTTATACTCTTTCCATTGATACGATCAAATCTGATTTTCCAATCTAAATTAAGGAAGTTATGATCATTTTACTGACAGGGTCGAAAACACGAAAAAAATTTATTGTGAAATAACTTGGAAACCAAGCGTCTAAAAAAATTGCTGGACCTTTTCTAGTTGCAAGTTAGATAGATAGGTACAACACCGTGATCAACAGTAATACATCGTCAGATAAAAAATTCATATCAATGTTACTAAACATTTAAAGGAATAAAAGTTACATCCATATATAACCACTATATAAGGGGCAGTCAACCAGTTTCGATTCAAATTCTCTCTTCAGGGCGATGCAGGATAGCGACCTCAATCGTGGTGAGAGGCAATTGAACATTTTCGCACCCAAGTGTGTTACGTTGGCTTCTTGCGAAGTTGTTAGGCTTAGGCGTTCTGTCACCAGATTTTGACGATTCCTCGTATCGTAACAGTGAGCAGCTGCAGGGAATTCGTTGATATTGTTCTTCACGTACCGGATAACTTCAATGGCGAACATGCTATGTATAGTCAGAAGCCCAAGATTTCTGAACAAGGGTCGACAATGCACATTCGATTTTTCCCCGTTCACTATGCGAATCGCTGCTTTTTGCTTCCTGAGTACCACTCCCGAAGCGCCTGAATTTCCCCTCGCCAGAAGGCCGTACCTAATGTGGGCGTGGTGTACTTCCAGAAGGATCGGCCGTGACAAACAATTTACCAATCTCCTCAGAACGAAGTTAGATCTGGCAAGTATGGTGAGAAGACTCCACACGTGGGGATGTCAGCTCAGATCACTGCTCACCTGAAGGCCTAGAAGGGTCACATTCGCCGTCGGGTTGGGTGTATTTCGCGAGAGTTCAAACCTTATTATTTGGGTCTTGTTGATGTTCAGGACAAGCTTGTTTGCCCGGCACCACTCATTCATGCGTGGATTGGTGCTCTCAATCATGGTTGTCAGCTGATCCGCTGAGTCCGCCCATAGACCCTTCTAATGATGACAGTGAGATCGATCTCCATCGATCTTCGTCGATCTCCACTCTCGAAAGCCATACTGGAAATCAGAGAGCAAGTTACTGCTTTCGAGATAACTCAACAGTTGTTCTATTACAAGAGTCTCAAATATTTTTCCAATGATGGCAATTATAGATATTGGTCGAGAGTGCTCATAAGAGACACACCCAGCTAAAGACACTGGGGAAGCTCCCCGAACTCACACAACGATTGAAGATATAGGCCAGTTCGGGAGCCGCACCTTTGACAATCCGAGATGATAGACCGTAGCAGTCAGAGGAAGAATTTTCTTTCAGTCTAGAGATAACCCTATACATATCTTCAACCATCACGGGTTTGAACGAAAACTCGGCGGTGAGCAATGAAGTTTTTTTTAAAAGAAGTCATGGTACCCAGTTATTGAAGTTTCTATTCTACCCAGAATCTCGTCAATGCAGCTCATATAGGAAGAGTTGAAACCATCAGCAGAGAGACTCAGGTCAACTCTACACTCTGGGGCTCTCAATTGGAATGAAGTACAATTTTTCTTCATCATGTTCCAAGAGACCTTACACCGATTCTTGGATTCGCTGATTTTTGTCATTGAAGCTGATTGTGGTATTTTTCAATCCAATTCAGAAAGCTTTCTTCGCTCTTACCACTCTTTCGTTGGTAAGAGGCGATGGTCCCTCTTTTCTTGCGTCGAGGCTGCGTAGGAGGTCATCCTTGAGAGATGAAATCTCCGCCGAATATGTAAACTCGGTTTTAGATAGAATATCGGTTAGTCATAGAATCGATCACTGAAGTTTGTCAATTACGTGAGGTATATAACGTAATATTATCTTGAAAATAGTACATGACGTTTCAAATTGGATGAACAGAGTACATTTACAAGTGAAATCGGAGTAGTTAGTTTCAAGTGAGGTTGAAAAATTTCGCCTAATGTCCTCCTCAGAAATCCATTTTAAGCATTCTAAATAACGTAAAGCATCCTAAACACAGAGTCAGTTTAATGAAATTTTATTCGTTTCCCATTTTGAACAATAAAAGTCCCATGCAGAATGAGTAAAATAAATAGCGAATTTCAGGAACATTTTGGGAAACTGATTCTAATTTATCTGCCAAGCTTGGTGTCTACTTTGTACCTTTCGAGCGATGAGACTGTACCAATCTCGGTAACTCTTTAACACCTTCAGACCGGGGCTCAAAACCCAGATTGTCCCCAGGACCTAGGAAAATTTTGGATCTTCACAGCAAAACAGTCGCACTGATGAGAAGCCCCCATTTTTGCGTGATAACATGCACTGATATCCGAAACCGGAAGGTTGGGACGGTAAGGTGGGTTCATTCCGAAGCGATTGAGACCAAAAAGAGCCCTGTTGGGGGAAAAATGAACTATCCAGAGCGTTTCGAAAAATGTTCATGGATCCACCGAATCATGAGTTCATGGATCCACCGTGGAAGCAGCCGGTCTGAACGTCTGAGCGAAGGGGAAGTTCACCCCAACAGTGTTGGACTCCCCAGCATTGGGCCTGCCAACTAAAAGTTTCTTACAAACTACCTACCAACTAGGTTCTTACATTATTTACAGATCAACTCATAGTCCTACATCCTTCGATGTTTGGATCGTTCCAAAGTGGGCTCAATGGAATGGAACTTAGTATTCGTATTATGCAGAATGAGCTCTAAGTACTTCAGTTATGAATAGATCATTATTTTATTATTTAGACCAGACAGCTACGAAATAGTAAGTTGGTATTTAGAAAGCTGTGAAGCGTTTTTGGGTTCTTGAATTACAGTTGTCTGTGATTTTTGCTTGCAGACTGAAACCACATCTAAACCTGAATTGACGAAGAATTTAAAATCCATCAATTTATCTGAGAGTGCCATCAACATAGTCACGAATTGGGTGGAGTTGGAAGGATTACCAAATGACATAGAAGATATTCTGACTGTGCTGATAAAAAAACCCGACCTCCTCTCCAAATGCAAGACGGCGATCAAACAACTTCAAAGAGTCATAAAAGACTGCGAATTCCTTGAAATGCCTGTGAGTCGATTTTATTGTCGAAATTATATTGTTATTATTGGTGAAAAATTCGTTGGTTATTCCTATCTCACGAAAGTTTTTTTAAAAATTATCTTGATGTTTGCCATTGCTTATGTACATGTCGGCGTCATCGCCAGTATTCAAATTAGACGCCACCAATATACCTCATTATATAATGAGATCTCTGAATCTGATTTTCGATGGATCGAATGAATGTGACGTGTATTGAATCAGCTATCGATACAGGACTGGTTCGACAACTTCTGATGACGTAAAGGGGGTATTCACTAGTCATAACTCGACATTATCACACCACTTTCATTTCTCTACAATAGCATTACGATTGGATTCAACTTGTGAAACATCACTAGGCCGACCTCCCCGTGTGGTTTTCCCGAACTGCCTGTCCTCCTTTTGATACATCGATACACCCATCCTGTATCGATAGCTGATTCAATACGCGTCACGTTCATTCGATCCATTGAACACTTCCACTTTCACTTCCATTTTCAATAAAGGAACACACGCGTAATGGTTTTTGACCGACGCCCATAGGCCCGAAGGTGAAGGGATTTCAACTCAATGTGTCGTGGGACGACGATTTTTTGAAGTGTTTGTACAGCTTTCATTTCTTTATTCTGGTACCAATCTTCTTGATTATTTTTGGAATGTGTTGTACCACTATCCATGGTGGTCCTGTTTCAAACGGATTTCATTTTGCTTTGTTGAAAATATCGAAAATGAGTAAAAACAGTTGAAAAACGTGATACTTAGCTGATTTCGTGAAGTTCGTACGTAACTTCCCCTGTAACTGTCCACTGTGTGGTTGATGGACCATTTGAGTATATTGAATTAAAGGTCAGATTGTAACCTTTAAAATGAGATGTTATATGAAGGGGGTTCCGATAACCGGAAAATGCTGTAGGGGGAAATGATAGTAGGTTATTTGCGCAGAACCTGCATGAGGGTCATGAAACGGGATTGAACGTAATCATGTATGTTCAGGTAAGTTTACATACCAAAAATGAATCATTCGAACAATTAGTTGATGAGAGAATATACTGCCATGTGGGTGCGGCACATAGCTTCCTCGTCAATAAAAACATGGTTGGGTAGGCTATCTTATATTAGGGTGTCAGAACTATTAAGTTCCCTCCAAATATGTGGAATATCGAACAGTCAGGTGATGAGATAGCAGACTGCCAAGTAAGAGGAGGATTCAAATACCTCAGGGAAACTGATCTACAGTACAGAAACTAATGTAAATGTATGGAAAATGGTCTGAATTACAGAAATTGGTCCACCTTACAGCAACTGGTCTACCTTATGGAAACTGATCCATAGTAAGGAAACAGAAATATATTACAAAAATCGATCTAAAAACTGCAGGGAAATCAGTTTTCCTTTGGTCCTATGATCAATTTCTCAGAAGTATTGATCAATTTCTATCCAGTCTTCGGATCAGGTTCCCTAGTTGTTGATTGGTTTTAGTATTGTAGATTAGTATTCAATATTCCGTTACTCAACTGTCTTTGAAGATAGATGGTTCCTACTCTTGTTATACTAAACCAGATCATGTGACCAACTTACTGTTTTCAATGAATTTCCCAGGCTTTGGAATGTGGTGTGGCTCATTCAATTTGAAAATCAAAATTTCAAAATCAATAAGTAGTGCTCTTATTAAAGCGTGCATAACTGATTTCAAATGATTTTCTAACTTGTTACTTAACTTTTCCAAATCAACACAAACTGATCAACTTATTCACACGTAACATTTTGTGTTATGGCTAGTTAAAATCTGTGTACACAACTTTAAGCCTGTGCCAAAAGAAGGTAGGTTTCTCTATACATGCTTGTTGAAATTCAATACACAGTATTCGTTCACTATTCCAGTGTTCCAGGTGAAAACAGGAAGGGATTTGCAATGTTAGAAACCCCCGCTACCTTCATAGCGTTCTATTTGGTTAATGTATGTTCCAGTGCCCAGTTATAATCAAACCGCCTCTCGTTCAGAATCCCTTGAAGTATACAGGAGTACTGTTCCAAGTCAAGTGTGATAAATCTATGAACAGTAAAAGAAAAGGAAAAACGACTGAATGCAGTGTGATAATTTCTGGAGGACGATATGACGGTCTTCTAGAACAGTTGAAGTACGTGCAGTTTCCGTCATCATTTATCGTATCTTCTGTCTTATTTTGTTATTGTAAAAGTTACAGAAATACTAGAATTTGCAAAACAAAAATAGTTCTAAGCCAGGAAAAATGATAAATTATCGGTCCATTTGTGGATTGTTTGTCAACCAAAACTGTCCTTTTTGTGTCTATTAGACAGTATGTCTCCCCCTGTAGGTGGGGGCCAGAATAAACCTACAGTACCCCTTGCGTGTCGGAAGAGGCGACTAAATGGGGACCCTCTGCAACCTGATCGGCTGATTTGAAGCCGCCTTAGGGAAGTGAAGGGAGAGCAACATTTTCTCCCTTGAAGCAGAGTGGAAGCCAGCCCTATGGATTTTAATCCACATGTCTTAAATTACCTTTACTTGTGAAACCGAAAAAAATAATGCGAACTTATGGTCCCCAAAAGAGTAAAAGGAATTCATCATCAGACAGTTTGTTTATTGACAGGGAATTGCCTATTTTACACTTGGCGGTAGTATACCGCCTGCCACACAAAACCATGAATACCTGCACCCTACAGGTGTCCAGAAGCTCCGGCGGGCCTTGTATCAAAATCAAATCGTCAGTGTGGTATTACAATCGTCAAAAATCGTCTATAGACTAACAAACTAATTTTTCATCAATAACAGTAAAGTACCTACCTACCAACAATAATATAAAACAACAATAACAAAAAACTACAAATGGAACATGTGATCAAAACAGTAACAATAGTGGCATTTTATAAAAAATAAGAACGGCCTCAGTCAAAGTCAAATAATTATCACAGTCAGTTTCGAATAATGAGTAGGTATGAAGGCACAATTAAGACAATAACGACAAAACATATACTACAAATAGGGGCAAGCAAGAGTACTGTGAATATTCCTCTGCTGCTTGAAAATTTTGTAACTAGGTACCACAAAAATCCAATAAAATAACAGTTGAATATACAGGGTGTCTACACTTTGGATGGGCGTAACTTCAGAGTTCGATTCTACAAGGTATTTCCAACAAAAAATGTCTCTTAGCAGTTTTCTTTTAACCCACTCAAAATTCCTTTTTTTCCACTTTGAAGTTTTTCTTCGCGTTTTCGACCTTACGGCACTGATATGGTCATAACTCCCTTATTTCTCCTGAAAATTCGATTCTGACTACACCGTTAGAAAGAGCGTTAAATTCCTAAGCTACCTAGTGCAAAATCAAAATATTTCAGCAATAAAATAATTCTAAAAAATCAAGTCAAAAAGCCAACTTTACAAATTTTTCTAAACATGACTTTCTTTGACCAAAGTTTTCCCTCTAAATCCCTGCCCATTTCGATGGGCGCTCTTCGGAGAAAACATGCTCATTGTCAGCTTTCCAAAGGTCTATCAATTTTTCTTTTTAACATTCAAATTGGAAGAGTAAATGAAGTTTGAATGTCAAAAAACGTGTTTTACATGCAAATCCAGTGTTTCATGCGATTTATGGTCTCCCTCGATCTCAAGACGGCTTGGCGAGTTTGGTATCATTTTCTATGTAATTTTTACGCTGAATCCAATGGTGATACTTCCGAATGATTCTGACGGCTAGAAAGTGGATTCCCCCTTCGTTTTTCGTACATAAAATACGCATTATTCGTAGATATGGTAGTGAGCATAAAGTAACACCTTTCTACTCAACAAAAACTTCAGTCAGCTAGAAATTCGGTGTTTTTATTGAGTAGAAAGGTGTAACTTTATGCTCACTACCATATCTACGAATAATGCGTATTTTATGTACAAAAATTTTTATCTACGAAAAACGAAGGTTTTCTTCGAAAAATTCACTTTCTAGCCGTCAGAATCATTCGGAAGTATCACCATTGGATTCAGCGTAAAAATTACATAGAAAATTATACCAAACTCGCCAAGCCGTCTTGAGATCGAGGGAGACCATAAACCGCTTGAAACACTGGATTTGCTTGTAAAACACACGTACGCAGGGATTTAGAGGGAAAACTTTGATCGAAGAAAGTCAAGTTTAGAAAAATTTGTAAAGTTGGCTTTTTGACTTATTTTTTGGAACTATTTTATTGCTGAAATATTTTTATTTTACACTTGGTAGCTTAGGAATTTAACGCTCTTTCTAACGGTGTAGTCAGAATCGAATTTTTAGGAGAAATAAGGGAGTTATGACCATATCAGTGACGTAAGGTCGAAAACGCGAAGAAAAACTTTAAAGTGAAAAAAAGGAATTTTGAGTGGGTTAAAAGAAAATTGCTAAGAGACATTTTTTGTTGGGAATTCCTTGTAGAATTGAACTCTGAAGTTATGCCCATCCAAAGTGTAGACACCCTGTATAAAGTTCAAGACAATGTCTAGTCGTCACCAACACAATTTGAAAAAGTCATCTACCCTATACAATTCTGCGCCGAACAATATGGGTTTCAAACGCCTGGCAAATGTGGTCTCTGGTAGGTCCCTAAACTCTTTTGGCAGTTTATTCAAAAACGGATTCCATTCTGCAATGGATCCATCGTCAACGTTGTCGTAAGACGAGCAAAAGGGGGACACAAGTCTCCACAAAACCGGGTGTTGTACCGGTGACAATTGAAATGTGACTTCGTTGATGTCTGATCATGCTTTATCAATTTCAGGCATTCATATACATAGAGAGAGGGTAACGTTAAACAATTCATTTTTATAAAAAAGCCTCTACAGCTTCCCCTATATTTAACATTAAAAGCCAACCTAATAGCTCCATTAACTCAAAGTTAGTGTGGGACTGCTTCCAGACCCTCTGCTTCCTATCGCAACACAACAGGGTTTCTCTGAAGTGGGTAGCAGGACATAGCGGAGTAATGGGAAATGTGAAAGCAGATGCGCTGGCCAGAAGGGGCTCACTAACTCCGTTCATTGGTCTAGAGCCAGCCATCGGCATTCCCAAATCTTCCTTTAGGGCGACCATAAACAGGTGGGTCATTAATGAAACCACTAGTAGATGGTCAAACCTTAGAGGACATGCTCTAAGTAAGCGCATGGTGGCCAAACCTAACCCCAGCACCACAGAAGAGCTGCTGCGGCTTAGCCGCAAGGAAATCAGGTTAGTGGTTGGCCTGGTAACAGGCCTTTACTCCACTCCGATTTCATCTTAACCGCATTGGGGTAAACCAGAATACAACCCTCTGCAGGCTGTCTGGAGAGGCTGAAGAAAAAGCCTCCCACATAATATTCGATTGCGAAGTGCTATCAAACCGCAGGTTTCACCTCCTCGGGTCGCTTTTCCCAGCACAAATCTAGCCAAACCGCTACTGGCCCTTACTAAAGGGCTAGGACTCTTTGACTAGGAACAGAATCCGCGGAGTAGCACAATAAGCCACCAGGCTTCAGTGCTTTGGGCTCCCATCACCCTGATCCGCGGATTCATTCACAATCTATAATCTACAACCTAATAGCTGCCTTCTGCATTTTGAAGGCCCTTAATGAGCCACGAGAGTTACCCCACAGAATTATACCGTACGATGCCGACTCATAAACAAAGCGCAAAACACTGACCGAAGCACTGGAAACGACACTGACTTACATAACCGACGAAGGGCAAAGTTAGCTGAGGACAAGCTTGCACAGAGTCGTTCGATGTGATCATTCCACGAGATTCTGTTATCGATCCACATACCGAGAAAATATTCTCTAGTTATTGCAAAGTTGCAGTGGCATACCTATCCACTTTGCATTTCGTGCGTGCCAGTCTTCACCAAAACTTGGAAGGGTCGGGTTTTCAGCTATGTACTGTCGTGGGCCCGGTAATGTCTCGAATTTTTCCGACCATCTGAGGAAAATTTGAGTGATCAATTTCGTGTTTTTTTTTTCTTGTTTTATTGCGTGTATGAGCAAAAACAGTTGAAAATTCACGATTTTTAGTGCTTTGAGCCATACTAGTCTCCAACAGGATCATAATTACGTGCTATCATGAACTTTGTTTCCCAAACATAACCTTCTACCATCATCAATTTTAGGCATTTTTCTCATAATTTTGATCTTATTTATTATTAATTTATTATTTAATGATCTTTCAAGTATCATTGCCAAATTTTCCATGATAGCAAGTACATGTGGTAAGAAGGAGGACACCAAAGTCAATACTGTTGTATTCAGAATGATCTATTCAACACGGAACACACGAACTGGGAATAGGTGAAATCTACCTTTTTTTCTTTCTATCAGTCCATAGGAACTTTTCTAATTCAGTAGGTTTATATGCTGTTAAGTTACTGTAGGGAAGGGGATAGGCTACGTGAGAACATTGTTACCATAACTTCGCGAGGCTCAATCCTGTTTGACCTTAATCCTGGATGTCTGATGGTTCGATTTTGAAGGCCTCACTTTCATATGGACAGTTAGCTGTCGCTCACTAGGATGAGACGTTTCAGTCATTTGTTATCATCATCTGCAATTTTCGTCCTTATGAAGTGTATTGTTTCAGGCAAAACATTCCCTCCAACGATACTACTAAACCTGTTCGATATATCACAGGTTTCACGCTGAATCTTGAACATCTAGTCTCTAGTCTTCCATCAGTTGATGACGACGGAAGGCCCACAGTGGTCGACGTGTTATTTTGTTCTCTCGGACCTATGTCAATGACTCCTGAACGATTTACTCTCTTGAAAGAGATCTGGGGGTTGAATGTCAAAGTATATTTTTCAAATTCGCTTCAGGTAAGAACAATTTTTTTCATTGAGTTTCAATCAATAATATGAATTCTACTTTTGAGTTTGTGTGTTCGGGGAAGGGACTGTAACCATCACATGAGTCGTTCAGTTTTCCCTATTTCTCTTCTTGAAAACTTCATTCTTTTGTTTTATTCATCACGTCTGAAGTGATTAGAAAGTGTGTAAGACCTCACTCATTAACATACATTTAGCTGATGAAACTAATTTAGAAAGGTATTCACAAAAAAACTAATGACAACTAATTCAGAAAGGCATTTAGTAACGAATAGCTTGAACACATTACATCAGGTAATAATCGGGGTATTCACGGTCGGGCCGTTCTCGACGTGTTAACGTGTTATACGTCGAGAACGTGTTTAACGTCGAACGAATCGGTCGTAAACATGTTATCAAAGTGTGTTATCAGTCGTCGTAAGTTAACACACCCGAATGGTCCGTTAAAGTGTGTGCTAAACGTGTTATCCGTCGCAACATCAGAAAGAAAATGGCCGATAACTTGCCAGCTGTTTTTCAGTCAGTTTACTTGTGAGTTAATTAGTTTCGTCTTAGTTTTTTTGAGTTGGAGTCTGTTGAGTTGGAGTTCGTTTGTTTGTCTCGGTTATTTTGTGAGTTATTTGAGTTGGAGTTGAAGGTATGGAGGTCTCTTGGAGGTATGAAGGGAAGAGAAAGGTAGTTGGGAGGAACAAATAGATGCAATGAAAGTGAAGGAAAAATGCGAAAAACTGTTTTCTTGACCACTTCATCATCAACAAGTTCTTGTTTATAACTTTTCTTCGACATGACTGCAGTGAGTAATCCTCAAATTTTCAGTGTAAAAAGTAAAAAATCTGTAAACAATATAGGTGGTATAAAAGTTGTCTCCTGTGGTAAAAAAAACTTAGCTTGTTTCTTTGCCATGGAACAAACAATGATGGACGTTGTAGATTTTTTTCTCCTCATTTTTACCGAATTTATGGCGTTTTCCCCTTCTCGTTCGCACTTCCTCCACTGAATCATGCCACACAATAACCATACGACCCTAATGGCTGCGATCTAGCCAGGTAATCGAAGAAGAAGGAGTGATGAGACTTCGAAAACTTTAGCACGTTTAACACGAGTCGACTGGGGTTGTTCACGGTTTTTTTGTTTAACAAGTTTACCACTTAACACGTTTAACACGATAAGCTCAACCGTGAATACCCCTAATGTTAGGTTAGGTGGTGGGGATGTTTACTGTGGGGTGGCGCTGAGTTTCAGTTAGAATTTACACACATTGGACTAATAGTGACGATTTAATGTTGGGACGAATAATTTCCAAATGGGTTGGTTTAAATTTTAGGTGATGAGATATCTACGTGCGGGAGTAAGACTCACTGTCAATGTTAACAACAAGGGTGTTTCCCAGCTGACTCTAGAGGGTCATCAAAAGACCTAACTGACTCCAGACCAGAGCAAAAAGTCCCAACTGAGTCCCTGGGGGAGGTAACTTCTAACTGACTCCTAGCGGGGCACAAAACTGTTATACGGACCTAGCTGACTCCCTGAGTGCATAAAGGAGCCGACAACCTTTCCCTTCCACTTCACAGACTTAAGACTGTCTCCCCGAAAGTGTGCAGGTGTAGTTAAAAATTTGTGGTGTTAGTTAATGTTAGCAAACTTCTCGTCATGCCTACCCTAATCAATAAAAAATAATCAATGTGGACATAATCGTCAAGTAAGTAGACAACATGTAAGTGAAAGGACATCATATTGTCAAGTAAGTAGAAATGTAAACAAAAACCACTCCAAATACAAAATTCATTGTTCGTCATCCTGAAATTCTTCTTGCCATCAAAGTGAGGCTGGAGTTTCGAGGAAAGTTTTTTGACGAATTTGTAAATCGGTTATCCTTCCTTTTGATTTTCAATGTATTTCGATATCCATTTCTGTCCTTTCACAATATCTGGCCTTGGCTTTTTGGTTTATTATTTTCAATAATGAACCTTTGGAATCGACCAAGAAAAAAAATTTTTAACACCCCCTCAAAATTTGATGGTTTACGTTTCAAGGTACGTAGAATCCAAAACGCTGCAAATTATTACACAATGGTTTATTATTTTCTATATAGATCACTCGTCTACAAAATCACCATCCATCTAATATTTAAAAAAAATATATTAAAAAAAAAAATAAAAAAAAAAATAAAAATCCAAATCACCAACCATCGATCGCATTTCGGTCAGCTCTAATTTGAACGGAGATAAGGCCTCTTTTGCGATTCACACTCGTGTTTTGATTTATATATATATATTTTTTTTTTTTCAATTTAAACCCTTAAATTTTTGTAGGGAGCGAACGGTTTGTCCTACAGAGCTCCGCGTGGTCTCAAAAAATTCTAAAAATTCTATAGAATCCTAAATTGAAGGAAAAAAATACCTTTATATCAAAATTTTTTGAGTTAGGAGGGCGTTTTCAAAATTTCAAAATTGATTTTGGAACCCTTAGAAGTGACCTACATCAACCAAAAGCTTCGGGGCACAACTAGACCCCGAATGGAGCCTACATACCAAATTTCATCAAAATCGGTCAATGCTAAGTGGCAAAAGTGCCGCGTACGGAGTACGGCGGACGGACGGCCAAATTTTTATTCGATTTTTGGATTCTACGTACCTTGAAACGTAAACCATCAAATTTTGAGTGGGTGTTAACAAATTTTTTTTCTTGGTCGATTCCAAAGGTTCATTATTGAAAATAATAAACCAAAATCGAATAAAAATTTGGCCGTCCGTCCGCCGTACACGGCACTTTTGCCACTTAGCATTGACCGATTTTGATGAAATTTGGTATGTAGGCTCCATTTGGGGTCTAGTTGTGCCCCGAAGATTTTGGTTGATGTAGGTCACTTCTAAGGGTTCCAAAATCAATTTTGAAATTTTGAAAACGCCCTAACTCAAAAATTTTGATATAAAGGTATTTTTTTCCTTCAATTTAAGATTCTATAGAATTTTTAGAATTTTTTGAGACCACCCGGAGCTCTGTAGGACAAACCGTTCACTCACTACGAGAATTTAAAGTTTGGACGTACGATAAATCAGAAACACGAGTGTGAATCGCAAAAGAGGCCTAATCTCCGTTCAAATTTTAGCTGACCCAAATGCGATCGATGTTTTTCTTCATGTTGGATGGTTGGTGGCTTTGCAGACGAGTGATCTATATAGAAAAATAAAAAATAATAAGCCATTGTGTAATAATTTGCAGCGTTTTTTCACGCATTTTCGTCGCTTTTTTCACGGTTTGCATTTTCGTTGGGGCTGAGGGTCCAAGGGAGTTAAGGTGGGTTCAGATGGAAGGCATTTGACTGCCCGCGCCTCGATGCGTTATCTGAATTTTTGAAACGCAACATCCAAAAGTACTCGGGCGGTAGAGGCGCGGCCAAAATATGCCCTAACGCGTCAACCGCGCTCATGTGAACCCACCTTCAGTTAGAACTATCACGTCCGTAAAGTTATCGTCTTTTGATTCGTTGGGAGTCAGTTAGGTAACGCCCAACAATAATTATGGCAGCTCCCTGGCGGTACCTATTGCTTCGAATTAGGTAACTAGGTCCATTTTACAACCTATGTAAAAGGAGTCATTTTGCTTCATCTTCAGGTTTCCTTTTTCACTAACAGATTACATGACACTTCCTTGTCCTTGAAGTCCTTCAACGCTATGTCTAGTAAATTTTTAATTGATCCTTTATACTATCTTTTCGCTTCAATAGCACTGACCCTCATTTAATATTAATTTTAAATAATTTTCCAGAGTATGGAAGAAATCCAAACTTTGTGTGATCAACTTGGAGTGACTCTTTCATTGATTATGAAGCCCAATGATACTGTAGTCAGAGCGCGTCTCATGAATAAAGAAAGGTATCTCCATTCTGGCCGCACTAGAATGTCTATAATTATTTTGCACGTAGTAGTTACTCTTAATTTTGACGCCTATTCCGTTTTGGAGATTTTGCAAAGAAAGATGACTTCCACTTGAAAAATGTATTGCTTCCGAGTCTTCCAAGAAACGCAAACATCGTTTTCACTTTCGGTGTTGAAAAAAAATTTCTCAAAAATCAAAATTTTCACTCACAATTTACGTGAACCTTTTTTTTTCGTCCTTGACCTTCTTGAACAATTTTGGTTCCGCGTCTGTCTGTCATGAAATCCTTGTAACGTAAAGTTATCGTCCGATTCCGATGAAATTTTCAGGAATTGTGTGAATTGGCTCGTAGATGGTCCCCTATGAACCTCATGACCCCCACATTGACAGCAGCTTCAGTGCATGCGCAAACGTGAATTTCCTTGAAACAGCCATAACTTCTACATTTTTCATTCGATTTCGAAGACATTTTCAGGGATGTCATCGTCTGGTATGTAGAGGATTCCCTGTGAAAATCATCGACCAGAACTGATACGAGTAGTTGTCAGTGCGCATGCGCAAACGTGATTTTCCTTTTCACAGCCTCAATTTCCAATTTTCTATCCGTTTTGGAAGAAATATTCGGACATTGTGTAGGTTGACACGTAGATGGTCCCCTGTTAGAGTAGTGCAAGGTGATTGACTTTTAAAGACCCCGATTGTCATCGAAATTTTGGAATTAAGGGGGTCTCAGTCGGTCGCCGTTTCCTCGTTCCGGGTAAGTATTTCCCTGAAGTACCGTCGGAAATATTATAGTTTTTCAATTCCCTAGGCTAATAAACTAATGCATTTTAAAAATCCTTGAAAATTTCAAATTTAGGTACAATTTTTAAAGTTTTAGCACCGGTAATTCAGGGAAATACTAACCCGGAACAAGGAAACGAACGGCGACCGACTGAGACCCCCTTAAGACATTATGTCCCACTATGAAGTCGGGGTAATAACACGAGTATTTGCACTAAGAGCTAAGAATTTTATTGACTGTAAATAACAATACATCAATGCTAACATTCCTTATGTATTATTTAGTCATTACAGTTTAATCATATGATTTCAGCAAAAGCAATGAACGAAAATTACCTTACACCGAAGTGGTTGACTATGTATCAAAGATATTCAAACAGGAGTCTACTTCGTCCCCCAAGCATGTCATAAATGTACCGATAATCCAGTTCATTTCTACGGACAAAATAACTATTGCTTCCAAGAAGAAACAGGAGGTTCAGGTAATCCTAATTTCATGTCCAGATTTGGTGTGAAGTGGTATAGTTAGGTAACACAGGTCATATGCCATTAAGCTGCCTTTACACTGGCGAGCGTACCTCGCGAAACTCCCTAGCGCAATTCAGAGTGAAAAGTGGCGCGAGTCGCTTTCGACAAGCCTCAGTTCTGATTTTTCAGACATCATGTGTTGTCAGGGCACCGTGTCCCTCACACACACTCTCGTAACGCTCGAGCTGCAGGCTTACTGCAGGTGTTGGTAGACAAAGCGGTAGACACAGGTACAAATTCTCTGTGTCGAGCCTGTGACCAGTCATGGCCTCTGGGAAGCTTGACTGTGCCCATCTCATGGTGGGTTATGGTCAGTAACCAATACTGGTACCGCGGGCGGGGGATGCCCTAGGCTACCGGCACAACGACAGTTGTCAAAGTGCCACCAGCCTGCCCCCCAGTTGAGGTTTGGATTCGAGGGGGTCGTGGTTTAAATCACCCAGGGCTGCAGTCCCCTTCTGCAGTCGCTGGGTAGGGATCCGGGAACCAGGGCCCGCGGGGCCCCTGTGCCTTAGATCCTGGCATGTGAGTTTTGCGGATTGTCAAAAGCTCGGGCGCCGACCTGCATAGTCGGAAGCACGAGAGAACGTGCGCCTCCACCTGTAGGTTATAACAGGGACCTGCTGTTAGGCTGGGACACTGATTGTGCGAACAATCGACTCTCTGGATTTAATTGCCCTGGCTGCTTGCAACCAGGGGGGAGACCAAAAGGAATTTCCGAGGACTCCTTAAATCGACTTCCTATTGGAAGGAGGGTAGTAGACATTCCTATGTCCCCCCCAGCCGACCATCACTCGTTGTCGCGAATTTTTTTGAAGCACGAATGAAACTGACTGAGCTCTGGCTCGCGTCCTCACCCCAGAATTTTTAGTGAGGAGTGTCTCCAGTGGCAAGCGTCCCTCTCACAACATCCTCCCAAAATAATTTCGCGAGGAAGTTTCACTAGTGTGAACGCAGCTTTAGAGCAAAAAACCATCATCATCTTGCGTTTTTGCCACCGAGGTAATAGTGAGTAGAAAGCATGTGGCTATCCTTTCCTGGATTATACAGAGTGTCTACACTCAAGTTGGTTAAAACTTCAGGGTTCGATTCTACAAGGTATTTCCAACAAGAAATATCACCTAGAAATAGCAACTAAGTTGTAACGTAGTGATTTTCCAAGTTTTGTCTATTTTAAAATTTTTTCGTGTTTAAAATTATTGACCAACTAACTCAAAGTTGAAGATATCATTGGGAAGAAGTTTTCATTTATTTTATGTAAATAACCAAACCTTAAACTCCAATTTCGAAATTCTGGCGACGTAGTGCACAACTAGATAGATTTATTCGCTGAACAAAAATAACGGCGCAAATCGGTTGGAGGATAAGGCCTGGGCAGAGTACACAAGATTTTGTCACACAGACAGACATGCACTGGGAAAATGGTCTTCACCCTACTGGCGGATAGAGGAGACAACCACCACGCATCTCTCGTGTTCCCTTTACTTATTCGTACCTCGATTGGTCGAGTCATCTCGTCCAAATTTGGATATTTTTGTAATTCTCGTTCATATTCCCATCATATCAACTTCCATTATTTATTAGTCCCATTAGAGTGCTGCTATTAATTAAAAACTTATCTTCTCCCCAGATCGAAGAAAACTTGTCGACACTCATTCAGAAATTTTCTACCAATGTGAGAATAGAAGTCGTCGTCCTTGTTCAAGTCAAAGGAGATATGATTAAATTTCTGAGCAGTGTGATAGAACCTGAGGGAGTCATGACGTGCTTGGAACTTGCTTATAAAAGGTAAAACTGCTGATGCTCGAATTCGATTATTTTTAGATGGGACTGAGCATAATTATATTTCTTCCCCGCTTATTGTAACCGTCTAATAAATTTAGCTTATAACTGGTGAAAACCTCTGATGTTTGAACCTATCCCTATTTATCTATATGCACAACCACTGTTTATTTTGCGCCAAACTTCTACCATTTTGAAAATTGAGCGCAGTTTTCAATTCTAATAGTTCAAGATCTTCTCTATAAATTCCGTTGTGCTGTGTTGTTAATCACACACCCCCAGATGAAGGACACCAGTGACTTCGCACTTGTTCCGATCTCAACAGGTAGCCTTCGAGGAAGAATCTAAATGTGGGTTATTTTTAATGCGGATAACTATTCCTACATATTAAATTGCGTTTTGGCCAAACCGAGTAATGATCCACTTGTTAAAGAAAACGCTGCAAATAATTGCACAAAGGTTCATTATTTGTCTGTTTAGATCTCTCGGCTGGAAGAACAAAGCTTTGCCATTGCTACTACCTACCAACCATATTTTTGCTTCACAATCAAGGTTATTTTGAATAAATGAACGCTTCACTCTCAATTCGGAGAAATGAAGAGTAGTGGTTGCCTTGATTAGGAATTTTGAATACTGGTTGCTATGGACGAAAATCTAAGTGAAACTCGAAGAAACGAACAACAATCGCATTTTGGTTAGCTGAAATTTCAACGGAGATTAGGCCTCTTTTGCGATTCACACTCGTGTTTCTGATTTATCGTAACTCCAACCCTTAAGTTCTCATGGGGGGGCAAATGGTTGGTCCTACAAAGCTCTGGGTGGTCTCATTCGATTCTAAAAATGCAATACCATTTAAAGGTTATAAAAAAACATTAGCTTAACGTCGAAATTTTTTGAGCTATGGCGTTTTGAAAATTTCAGCCATTATTTTTCAACACTCAGAAGTGACTGACATCAACCAAAAGCTTCGGGGCTCAATAGGGTGTGCGCCTGGGTAGGAAAAACTGTTTATTGTTATTTTCAATCTAAGGTAGACCTCATTCTGAGAATTTTGGTACCAACCGCGACCTTCTAGCGTGAGTAATTCTTTTCCTATGCATTTTTAAAGTTTCGACCGTTTATGACGTCACAGTGGGCTGGGGGGTCCCACCCGGGCGAGAGGGGCGCGTGACATCATAAACGGTCGAAACTTTGAAAAATCATAGAAACAGATCTACTCACGCTAGAAGGTCGCGGTTGGTACCAAAATTCTCAGGATGTAGTCTACTTTCGATTAAAAATCTAAAAAAAACGCTGCAAATTATTACACAATGGTTTATTATTTATTATTTTTCTATAGATCACTCGTCTGCAAAGCCACCAACCATCCAACATGAAGAAAAACATCGATCGCATTTCGGTCAGCTAAAATTTGAACGGAGATTAGGCCTCTTTTGCGATTCACACTCGTGTTTCAGATTTATCGTAACTACAACCCTTAAGTTCTCATGGGGGGGCAAATGGTTGGTCCTACAGAGCTCTGAGTGGTCTCATTCGATTCTAAAAATGCAATACCATTTAAAGGTTATAAAAAACCATTAGCCTAACGTCAACATTTTTTGAGCTATGGCGTTTTGAAAATTTCAGCCATTATTTTTCAACACTCAGAAGTGACTGACATCAACCAAAAGCTTCGGGGCACAATAGGGTGTGCGCCTGGGTAGGAAAAACTGTTTATTGTTATTTTCAATCTAAGGTAGACCTCATTCTGAGAATTTTGGTACCAACCGCGACCTTCTAGCGTGAGTAATTCTTTTCCTATGCATTTTTAAAGTTTCGACCGTTTATGACGTCACAGTGGGCTGGGGGGTCCCACCCGGGCGAGAGGGGCGCGTGACATCATAAACGGTCGAAACTTTGAAAAATCAAAGAAACAGATCTACTCACGCTAGAAGGTCGCGGTTGGTACCAAAATTCTCAGGATGTAGTCTACTTTCGATTAAAAATCTAAAAAAAAAAACGCTGCAAATTATTACACAATGGTTTATTATTTATTATTTTTCTATAGATCACTCGTCTGCAAAGCCACCAACCATCCAACATGAAGAAAAACATCGATCGCATTTCGGTCAGCTAAAATTTGAACGGAGATTAGGACTCTTTTGCGATTCACACTCGTGTTTCTGATTTATCGTACGTTCAAAATGTAAATTCTCGTAGTGAGCGAACGGTTTGTCCTACAGAGCTCCGGGTGGTCTCAAAAAATTCTACAGAATCTTAAATTGAAGGAAAAACAATACCTTGATATCAAAATTTTTTGAGTTAGGGCATTTTCAAAATTTCAAAATTCATTTTGGAACCTTTAGAAGTGACCGACATCAACTAAAATCTTCGGGGCACAACTAGACCCCAAATGGAGCCTACATACCAAATTTCATCAAAATCGGTCAATGCTAAGTGGCAAAAGTGCCGCGTACGGCGGACGGACGGCCAAATTTTTATTCGATTTTGGTTTATTATTTTCAATAATGAATCTTTGGAAACGACCAAGAAAAAAAATGTAACATCCCCTCAATATTTGATGGTTTACGTTTTAAGGTACGTAGAATCCAAAAATCGAATAAAAATTTGGCCGTCCGTCTGCCGTTCGCGGCACATTTGCCACTTAGCATTGACCGATTTTGATGAAATTTGGTATGTAGGCTCCAATTGGGGTCTAGTTGTGCCCCGAAGATTTTGGTTGATGTAGGTCACTTCTAAGGGTTCCAAAATGAATTTTGAAATTTTGAAAACGCCCTAACTCAAAAAATTTTGATATTAAGGTATTGTTTTTCCTTCAATTTAAGATTCTATAGAATTTTTAGAATTTTTTGAGACCACCCGGAGCTCTGTAGGACAAACCGTTCGCTCCCTACGAGAATTTAAAGTTTGGACGTACGATAAATCAGAAACACGAGTGTGAATCGCAAAAGATGCCTAATCTACGTTCAAATTTTAGCTGACCGAAATGCGATCGATGTTTTTCTTCATGTTGGATGGTTGGTGGCTTTGCAGACGAGTGATCTATGTAAAAATAATAAACCACTGTGTAATAATTTGCAGCGTTTTTGGATTCTACGTACCTTGAAACGTAAACCATCAAATTTTGAGGTGGTGTTAAAAAAAATTTTTTCTTGGTCGATTACAAAGGTTCATTATTGAAAATAATAAACCAAAATTAAGGCGCACACCCTATTAAGGTGCCCGTCCACCGAGTCGAAAAAAATTTCTAGAAATATAATGGGAAATGAATGGTAGCCCGTCCACTGGGTCGACAGCGCAATGCAGCGGGTCGAAAAATTTCCGCAATCTGCCGCTCTCCAGACTTCTGGAGCCGCACTGTCGACCCAGTGGACGGAGGGCGAAGCGAAAAATTGTCGACCTCGGTTATTTTCGTCAGTGTTCTGCTTTTGTATACGAGGCTTAATCAATGTGTGAAGCTCGGAAAACTTCCCCCTCGACATTCTAAAATACTTTATAAATTTTTGCTCGTCTCTTAGCAAATCTTGGAACAGGTGATTGTGCTCCCCCAAGTCCATCCTCTTAGCGCTTTTTGGATGGACCCAAAATCTTCTCCTTTTCCCACTGATTTGGTCCTCTTCTTCTTCTTCCAAAGCTGCCCCTAAAACGAACATTTCTTTGTCGTCTGATGAAAACATAATATCTATGCCCTTCACTCGACGATGGTCGACGCGGAACTGGCAAAACGACGGGTCGAAAAATTGTATCTGCTCAAGTGGGCGGAGCTCAAGAATTTCGCGTCGCGCCGCGCTGTCGATTTAGTGGACGGGCTGCTTTAGACCCCAAATGGAGCCCTTATACCTAATTTGCCTAAAGTGCGGCGTACGTCATACAGAAGGGTTCAAACAAATTTTTTCCTTGGTCATTCCAAAGGTTCATTATTGATAAATTTGCAATAATGAACCTTTCGAATCGACCAAGATTTGGTTTATTATTTATAATAAACCAAAAATGGGGTTATGCATTGTATTTGAGTGGTCACATAACCCCCTAGCATTGTGTGCTTGGTTTAGAATTGATGGGGTAGGTAAACTACTCCTCTTTTGATATATGAGATTAATTTAACACCATTCATTGTAATTTTCAGGTATCCTAACTTCAAAAAACTCATCCTAAAAACACTGAAACATATAGAAGATTCTCGGAATGCCAATCCAAACTCTGTGATCATTTTGTATAGTCTATCAGATAACACTTATAAACTCATAATGTGATTCCTATTAATTTTGTATGTTTGATATTATTGCTGTTAATGAAAGAAATAAAAGTGTAAGTTGCTTATTGTCCGTTAATTCAAGTTTTCCTTTACATGCAGTGTTCCCGATTTCACTACGTACCTAAGATTATGGAGAATATCCATGGTTTTAGGCGCACTCATGGGTTCGTTATTAGCCAGCAAGATGTCGACTAAGTTTAAGAAATATGGTCTCTATCTTCGATTGTGTGATCTTTTGTTTTTGGAGTTTTGATCTGTGGCCTGAAAACTATCCATAGCTAGTTAGCAATGGTTACTGTGTTCCCCTTGTTTTCTGCCTGCTACCGTCAAAACAAAAAACGTCTGCCAAGTGGGTGTGGCACATAGCTTCCTCGTATCCATAACCCGATTATATAGATGATCCGATGCATAGTTGTTAATCTCAAAACACCAATCTCTAAGTACCTTCCCCTACCCTCATAGGGGACCATCTACACGCTAATCTGGACAATCCTAGTAAATTTCATCAAATTCGGATGAAAAATTAAGTGAGTAGATGTATGTGATTGGATCAAAAAAATACTTAGCCTCGGCTGGGATTCGAACCCGCGACCCTTGGGGGACAGTTGAAGTTACGGCTGTTAGAAGTAATTCACGTTTGCGCATGCGCAGTCGCTTCTATCAGTCCGGGGATGATGATTTTTATAGGGGACTATCTACAACTTAATCCACATTATCCCTGAGAATTTCATCGAAATCGGGTGGAAAATGCGCAAGTTATGGCCGTTACAAGGGAATTCACGTTTGTGCATGCGCAGTGGCTACTATCAGTCCGAAGGTGATGATCTTCATAGGGGACCATCTAAATACTAGTCTGTAACATCCCTGAAAATTTCATTGAAATCGGATGGAAAATGTAGAAGTTATGGTCGTTACAAGGAATTCACGTTTGCGCATGCGCAGTCGCTTCTATCAGTCCGAGGATGATGATTTTCATAGGGGACCGTCTACACACCAACCCGCACAATCCCTGAAAATTTCATAGAAATCGGACAATAACTTCGTATGGGTGATTCTCAGAAAAAGCTCAATTTTCAAGGCTCAAACTTTGAGAAAGTGAACCGTCTCCAAAAAATTCAAAAAAATTCATGAAGTTTCCTGGGAACGTTAAGAAGAATTTGTAATGAAAGACAGAGCTCAATTCACAGTTTTTAGTCTCAAATTTCAATTTTGAAAATTTATAGTGCGGCGGTAATGAGAACTTGATTTTTTTTAAGTCGTTGGTATTGAGAATAACGTATTAGTTTCACAATTCTGTGTGAAAAAAATTCATCAAGTTTCCTGGGAACTTAAAGAAGAATGTGTAACGCAAGATAGATCTAAATTCACAGTTTTTAGTCTCAAATTTCAATTTTGAAAATTTTTAGTGCGGCGGTAATGAGAACTAATTTTTTTTAAGCGATGGTAATGAGGAGCGCAGTTGGTATTAAGAATATGGTATTAGTTTCACAATTCTGTTTCTACCTTTCAAGCAATGAGCTTGTCCAGTTGGTTGGATAAGATGATTATATTGAAAAATCTCCATTTTTCTCTTTTCTATAGATTGATAGGGAGGGAATGAATAAACTAAAATCAATGACAATCAGAATAGTATCAATGTATTCCAAGTAGGTAAAGAACTGTAAAAAAACTAAAACACTCAGTCAAATGACATTCAAAAAACTCTTATCAGTCTACAACATAATATATATCAATCTTCAACTTTTTATATTAATAAACTTGACAATTTTGTTAATATTCGTCACATAATTAACTTAATTACATCACAGATTTGTTGCATTAACTGGATAGTAAGAAGGCAAATATTTTTTAAGAAACTCTTGACCATACTGCGCCTTCGATCAGCCTCCCTTTTTTGTTCACACAATTGTTCCGCTGGGTAAAGTGTAGGGCGAGTCATCTCTGAGGGTTACCTAAGGGAACGATAAGAATTTTTTCTATTCTAAGGGCTTAGGGCAATATGGAGATAATAATATCAGAATTCGAAAACCTAAAATCGTTTTATTTTTAAAAACTGTCAATAGATACCTGACGTAGAAAATAATATAATATATAGGTTCTTCATCTTTAAAATACTCAACTAACAACATTTTCTCGTTACCACTCGCCTATTATCATTACCACTGAACTTTATTAAGTTAGTGGTAATGAGATGGTTTGATGTGTGGTAATGAGAATTCCAAATTTGAGAGCTTGCCATTTTCGTTCTGTACATACTATATTCCTCATTCTACGCCGTTTGAGAAGGCAATTAGTGGGCTACAGAAAAATGCGATCTAAAAAAATTAGTCACCAACATTGAAAGAGAATCATTGAACTGTGGTAATGATAACAATAAATGTACGCACCTGACACGTGGCCTTTAACAACCACCCCTGCTTACCAACTTACGAGGGAAATGGCGGAGGCGAGTTCCCTAGCGCTCTGCAGTATTGCCACTACGATTCTCGTCGAAAGTTCGCCAAAATGTCCTGTTGGTCTCTGTGGGAGGGAAAATCTTGATTCTTGTGCGGTAATGAGACTTTTCACCATTACACTTTTTGAAATAAGTTATTGGCATCACCAAATAGATTTAAAAATCACACCACTCTGTTTTTGATGAGATCTACATGTAGACTTTCAGTTTCATTAGTTTTTTCACGCAATCAATATTTTCCAAGGCCTAGGAGAAGACTTTTGTAGGCAAAAATTAAATCATTACAGGTGGTGGTAATGAGAATTGAGCCTTTCAAGACAAAAGAAAAGGTATTAATTTCGGATAAAAGTAAATTTTTCAAGAGGTTCTAGTAGGCAGAGGCGGGAATAAACCCAATGAAAAAATTAAAAAAAAAATTAGGACGCACATTTGGAGAAACCCTACCATAACACTATTATTGAGCTTTTTCTGAGAATCACCCGTATAGTTATGCGCGTTACAAGGAATTTGTAAAGGCTTTGTAAAGGGGCGTTCCACCGTGACCAATCTGGCAATATTCCAGGACTATACACTTTGTGCTATTGGGGAGGGTCACCAGGTTGACCTCGTGTCGACCGATTTTTCCAAGGCATTTGATAGACTCCCTCATCATACAATCCTCGATGTGCTGTCATCGCTTGGTGTCTTCGGACCATTTCAGGCATGGATTGCCAGCTACCTCACGGCCAGAAAGCTCTCAGTGCGTGTGAACGGGGTTGTGTCCCGCTCATTCGTTGCCACTTCAGGGGTTCCACAGGGCTCTCACCTTGGCCCCCTCCTCTTCAACCTGGTGATTAACGGAGTCATCTCCTCCCTGCAAAGTATTAAGTACCTGATCTATGCAGACGACCTGAAGCTGTTTGTTGCGATTGGTGACCCTTCAGACTGCCTCCTCCTACAGCAGAACCTTGACGCCCTCTCGATATGGTGCGACCAAAATGGTCTAGTTCTCAATCCTTCTAAATGCGCCGTTACATCATTTCACCGCTCTCACTCTCCAATCAAGCACCTATATTCAATTAACGGAGTTCTCCTTCCATGTAAGGATAGCGTTGTCGATCTTGGCGTACTCCTAGACTCCCAGCTCTCCTTCTCCAACCACATTGCGCAGGTGGCATCCCGTGGTATGCGTACTCTGGGCTTTATTAAGAGAAATACCCGGGAATTCTCCCAGGCATCAGCCCTGATCACTTTGTATAAAAGTCTCGTCCAGCCGATCCTGGAGTATGCGTCTGTGATCTGGAGCCCTCACTATGACTGTCATACCCATCAAATCGAGCGAGTCTTCAGGGCTTTCCTTAGGTTCCTCGCTTACAAGCTTTCCATTCCTCGTGTGAACCTAGACTACGATGAGCTCGCCCGCCGTTTTAGCCTACTATCACCCCATGATCGTCGCGTGTGTTCCGACGTCTCTTTCCTGCAGGGCTTGTTATCAGGGAGAATTGATGCCCCGGACCTACTTGCACGTGTCGGCTTCCTTGTGCCTCGCCCTGGATCACGTTTTGCCACACCTTTCGCTGTCCCTTTCTCCGCCACAAATTACCTCTACCATCGTCCAATGTGCCGCATCTCTCGCCAAGTGAATGTCTTCTCCACATCTCCTCCCTTCATCGACATCATGTCCTCGCCTCTCTCATCTATTAAGACTGCTCTCTTCCGCCATCTCTGCTCCGAGTCTCTGTATGACCGTACTTAACCTGTACCTCTGTAATCTGTACACTTTATCTCTGTTAACTGTAAAGCTGATTTTCCTCTTTTGTAATTGGGTTTGTCCCGTGAATAAATAAATAAATAAATAAATAAATAAATTCATGACAGACACACAGACAGACAGACAGACAGACACACAGACAGACAGACACGGAACCAAAATTGTTCAGAAAGGTCTGAAACACAAAACGCGAGTGGAAATTTTGATTTTGGAGAACTTTTTTTTTTCGTTCTTGAAAAGTGAAAACAAAGCTTCCGCTACCTTGGTAGACTCGGAAGCAATATATCTATGAAAGTTGCTTGAGAAAGTCTGTGTTGGTAGGTAGTAACTTCTGTGTGGCCAAGTACTTGTTGGATGCAGGTTCCATTTAAAACAGAACTAGTACAGATAGATACAAGAACCTGGCATGGTGAGAGCTTACAACGAAGATGATAATCGATCCAGAGAGTGGCCCTGGTGGACTTTTGGGTTGCCCTACTATCTCGTTCTTTTATCAACAAGGATTTCAGTACCGACCGCCCCAATTTACGTGTTTGTTGAAGAACTGAAAGGTGCGCAGAGTGAAGTGTACTGTAAGCTCGAGTCACAAAAATCGTAGGCGTAAAAGGGGTGAAAGTCCAGAAATGGATACAAAAATTAATTAGCAAGCGCGAAAGAGGATTGCCACTCTACACATCTATTAAAACTGGCTGCTCTAATAGCTCACTTTGGGACTGCAGTGGTATCGGTTGGTTCGGGGAGTGTTGTGGTATCTGGGAGTGCAGTGGCCTCTAACCGCCGGGGAATGCAGTTGTCCCTTTGTCCGGACCTGGGAGTGCAATGGCTAAACCCGTGTGGCTCGTTGCGGCTTAAAACTGCACGCTTATCTGAACAATCCTGAGAAATGGATGTCCCCAAACTCAGACGGAACCAGAGTCCCCATGAATGTTAACCATGCTCTGAACTGCAAGCGCGGTGGACTCGTGAAGCAGAGTCATGACTCCGTAAGGGATGAAATAGCAAAATTAGCAGCCCTAGCATGGAATGGTGTGATAACTGAGCCAGTTATGAGGGAGGGCAGTGAGCGAATACCCGGGCTGGTCGCCGATATAAAAGTCCAAGGGGTCTGGAGTAGGGAGAGGGCGTCTTTCTTTGACAACCGCGTTATTAACGCAGACGCCACTTCCTACTCGACCCGGGAATGGTCCGACATAGCCGAGTCAGCCGCAAGAATGAAACACCTAAAGTACGACTCTGCAGCAGAGGACCTTCGCGGCTCTTTTACACCTTTGGTTTGCTCGTGTGAAGCTGTACTCCAATGAGAGTTCAGGAACTTCGAGAAGCGACTCGTCGATGCACTCACTGACAAGTGGAGCAAGCCCCAGTCGTACATAGCCGGATGGGTGCGAGTGAAGATCCAACTCGCAGTCATCCGAGCTGTATCACTTCGACTTCGGGGGACGCGAAAAGAGCTGAGGTGCCACAATCCAACTAGAAGTCTGGGACTGGAAGATGGATCACCGCTTCCTCTCCTCAGAGACTGATCCCACGAATTTCCTGCCTGCTCTCCTCCATTCATCATGCATTGATATCCAATAAATGCAATTTGAAATGTGAAAAGAAAAAAAATCCTGAGAAGTTTCGTCGAAATCGGATGGAAAATGTAGAAGTTATGGCTGTTACAAAGAATTTACATTTCTGCATGTGCAGCTGTAATGTGCCAGAATTAACATCAATGCCCTTCAGGCACATTTCAATTTAAATCGACAACACTTCGCAACTCCATGTTCCATTACTTCCATGAAAGCAACCACGAGACCGATGTCCGCCAGCAACACCCAACGACCGATGTCCGCCACACGTGGGCCGAGGACAGTGAGCGCGCCACCATCGCGGCCTTCTCCATCCAACGGCCACGAGGGCCGAGGGCATAAAAGGGGCTGCCCCCTCCCTCGCGCCTTCAGTCTTCACAAGTAACGCGTCTCGTCAAGTGGTCAAGTACGAACCTAACCCTTGTAGACTCATCCCCTCTAATTGTAACGTGGAGTGAACGAACTGAGAATTAGTGAGTGTTTTCGAACAACAATAGTCTTCACTTCAACCCGCCAGTCTTCGTTTCCCGAGATCCGTTTAGCCAAGGCCCGGACTCCGGAACGTTGCCGCCTTCTCCAGTACGCCGACAAGATCGTACCGAACCCCGGACGACCCCCGAACCGAGGCAGACTTGCCCCGTTCCAGGCTCCCCCAACTACAAGCCTTCAGAAGGAGAGGCCCTGGTCAACTCATCAGCTACGGAGATCTCAAGAGGTCCAAGCTCGGCACACGGTGAGCCCATTCCCTCAAACCCCATCTGTAAGCGCTTACATTCTTACTCAAATCTGGCAAACAACCCCCTCTTATCTTAGTCCCGCCATTCAAAGTAACAGAAAGAAAGAAAACCTTGTACAAAAACTATTGTAAATTTTGTATACAACTATATATTCTTATTTGTAACTAAGGATTCTAAGTCACAAGATTAGAATTAAGTCGAGTCATTTCCTTTTTAAACTTTATATTGTATATTCTTGTTCCTACGAAATCAATACCATTTAACGACGAATATTGATGCAATACTTAATTTTGACTCCTTCAGAGTATGTAAAGAAATTCCGCTTCCCGGTACAGAACTTATAATTTTACTTAATAAAAACCCTACGTGTTTAACTCTTGTTGCTTATTTCAGAATCTACCCTTTTCAGCTCACCAAAAAGGCACAGGTATATCGCAATTAGGATTTTGGTATTTCCCAGGTCATTTACCGACCCGGGTGGTGGCAGCGACCCCAAGGAATTTCAACCAGGTTCGAACAACGACCCTCGGACTTTCAGTCCGAGGCCCCTTTTTCTACCTGCCGAGATCCCTAGGAACCTTTACAGCTTAACTTAACTTATAACTAGAAAATCAGATAGGGATTAGGATAAAGAAAGTAACAATTTAATTCAGAGTAACAAACTTTTATTATCACAACTTAAATTCAACTTAACGTAATATTAGAGTCAGTAAACCAGTACTTACCGCACTTACCTGCCTTCAGCAACGCACCAACTTACCTACCTGAAATTTCTACAAAACAAAAACCATAAAATAAAATAACCAATTCTTAAATTAAATAATACCAAAGACACCCTATTATCACACAGCAACTACTATTAGTCTGTTAGAGATGATTTTCATAGGGTACCATCTACACGCCAATCTGAACAATCCTAGAAAATTTCATAAAATTCGGATGAAGAATATCAGTGTTATGGCTGGTACAAGGATTTTACGTTTGTGCATGCGCAGAGGCAATTTTAGAGCCTTGATTTTCATTGGGGACCATCTACAACCTAATCCGCATAATCCTTGAAAATTTCATCGAAATCGGATACAAAATGTGGAAGTTATGGCTGTAACAAGGAAATACACATTTGCGCATGCGCAGAGGCTACTGTCAATTTTAAGATCTTGATTTTCATTGGACACCATCTACAACCTAATCCGCATAATTCCCTGAAAATTTCATCGAAACCATTAAAAGACATTGTGACCTTGAGAAAGATTTTGCTCCCGAGTCTACTAAGGTAGCGGAAGCTTTGTTTTCACTTTTCAAGGTTGGAAAAAAAGTTCTCCAAAATCGAAATTTCCACTCGCGTTTTACGTTTCAGACCTTCCTTTTTGGTTCCTTGTCTGTATGTCATGAAATCCTTGCCACAGCCATAAATTTTACAATTCTCATCCGATTTTGATGACAATTTTAGGGATTGTGCGAGTTGGCGTGTGGATGGTCCCCTATGAAAATCATCACCCCTGCACTGATAGTAGCCGCTGCGCACGCGCAAACGTGAATTCCTTGTAACAGCCATAACTTCCGCATTTTCTATCCGATATCGATGAAATTTTCAGGGATTATGCGGATTAGGTTGTAGATGGTGTCCAATGAAAATCAAGATCTTAAAATTGACAGTAGCCTCTGCGCATGCGCAAAAAATCCTTGTAACAGCCATAACACTTAAATTTTTCATCCGAATTTGATGAAATTTTCCAGGATTGTTCAGATTGGCATGTAAATGGTCCCCTATGAAAGGCATCTCCTCCAGACTGCATGCACAAACGTGAATTCCTTGTAACAGCCATAACTTCTACATTTTCCATCATATTTCGACGAAATTTCTCAAGATTGTCCAGATTAGCGTGTAGATGGTCCCCTATGAGGGTAGTGGAAGGTACTTAGAGATTGATGTTTTGAGAAAGATCTATAAAATCGGGTTATGGATACGAGGAAGCTATGTGCACACCCACTTGGCAGACGTTTTTTAATTCATTTTATTATAAAATTTTAGATTTTAAAAAATACAAAAACTTATTAAATTAGCCTCAAATTGACAAGCACATTTAAGGGAAATATTAGTTGGGTACTTGGATAAAACTATCATGCCTGGCTCATTTCCCATCTATAAAAATGGTAACATTTGAGTGTCCTAACGACTATGTACATAAAACAATTCTATAAAATCTATTAGTTCAGGCTTAAAAGTACGCATTACTTTTCCATTCGGTTGTATCATACACTTGGAAACATGAAATAAGATTAATTTTGATACATACCTAAAATACCTTGGGTTCTTGTCTGTACATGCGTTGTTTCTCCTAAATTAGGTATATTAGGTATCTCCTCAAAATTAATTTTCCACCCCTTTTCTGTTAAATACATGACTGATTTGTAGGTAAGGATTCATTCGACCATTGAATTTCGTGCCAAATCAACTTTCAGGCAGTCGAAAGAGGGAATTTTTAATGTACAGCTTTCATGTATTATTAACTTCAAATTAGTCAAATTTCCGGTGCATTTCACATCTAATAATCTGGCACATTGATTGTATAACCGTAATTATATCATTTTTAATATGTAAGAACCTAATTCAAAAATTGGTGTACTACCTACCTAGGTGCCCTAGTTTTTGAGTCAGTTACATCAAGAACAACTTTTCCAGCACAATAGCTGGTTTGTGAGCAGAGTATAAGACAAATTCTGTTCACCATCATTAACATGTAGATGGTAGCACTCAAGGGAAGTCAAACTTCCTAACTTGATGTGAAGTAAAAAGTGCAGATAGAATTATCCGTTAACTTGTAGGGTGCTTTTAGGTTCAACGGTGGGACGTCTTGTTCAGCTTTACTGACGCCATGATGGAGAGCAGGAGGAGGAGAAGTTGAGAAGCTATCGTTCCGCCTCCTACGTTTAGCGCAATTGTGACCTGCTCACACACCCAACTTCTCAAGGATTTTAGGCATCCCTGAAATAGAAAGAGAGTAAATTCCTGAGTACATTATTTCCCAGTGACTGCATGAGAAGTAAACACTTCTCTCTCTCATAAATTTTATTCTCTGAACTCTTCAACTGGGAAGGTAGAGTCAGTACAGTAAGTACTCATACCTGTGTGTGCCTCGCATGACGGTGAGATTCTGGGTTCTTGTCTTGGCACAAAGTTTTATTGAGAGGAATAGGATCTGCATATGACTCTATTGAGGGTTCTTGTCTGCAGCAAGACAATGGCACTACCAGTCCTGGAGCTGCTAGTTCTCTCAACAACCACCAAGAAGTGCTGAATTCATTCCCACTTTCAACACCGCAGCATTCATACTGAAAACATAGCGAGTAGGTACCTAGTAAGTCGAATAGTGCAAGTAGTTTGATCTAGTTGGGTAACTTCCTTGCAGATACCTGCTTACTTGTAAGGAAATATGTGCTACCATTTCCACGTAGGTGGTTTCTTTCTTCTTAAAGCTATCACTCATTCAAATTGTTGAAATAAGTCACTTGGAGTTTTGAGTACTCAAAACACCATTACGTGGATTCTAAACAATAGGTGCCACATCTATTCATGTAGGCAAATTCGATCACCGCGGCATTTGACATCGTCGGTAAGCTCGGGAAATCCCTCAAAATTAGCTACCTACATATCCATAGGGCTACGTCACCAAACTAAAGGTCGTTTTGCTCGGGTCGTAACGATGATCGTTCAGCGGTTATTCGTTGTACGATAGTCGTTGGTGATTGATTTGCTCGGTGCGAATTTCACAGCGAGACACCTCTTGTTTCTCATTCACTCCCTGACCTGCACTCCAAGAGGAAGCTTGTGAAGTTCGAGTCGAGAATGAGTTTCAGTAAAATGAATGAATGAAGAATACTGATGCTTCGATTGCTTCTCATCGAAGAAATGGAGGACGAAGAAGTACTTGAGGATTTTTGAAGGTTTGAAACGGGCGGAAATTCACCCAATTATTGTCCTCAGAGGTACAGAAAGGCTGTATCAACAATTGATTAAAAATCATCTCCGTGAAGACAGCGGAAAGTTCGCCGAATTTATTCGTGTTTTTGTGAACCAGTTGGAATGTCGGGTGAACTTGTTGGAATTGATAAAGAACTCAATTTCCAAAGGGTCATACAATAGAAATCTGAACCCTGTTACAAATTTTTCGCCTCTTCGTGTATCTGTACATTCAATTTCTAGGCTCAGTGGTAAAGAGCGGAGTGTAAATGTAGTTCAGTTGGAAAGATTGGAGATCGATCTCCGGTCGAGGCAAGCAATTTTGGTTTATTATTTTCAATAATGAACCTTTGGAATCGACCAAGAAAAAGAACATTTTAACCCCCCCTCAAAATTTGATGTTTTACGTTTCAAGGTACGTAGAATCCAAAAATCAAATAAAAATTTGGCCGTCCGTCCGCCGTACACCGTACGCCGTACGCGGCACTTTTGCCACTTAACATTGACCGATTTTGATGAAATTTGGTATGTAGGCTCCATTTGGGGTCTAGTTGTGCCCCGAAGATTTTGGTTGATGTAGGTCACTTCTAAAGGTTCCAAAATCAATTTTGAAATTTTGAAAACGCCCTAACTCAAAACATTTTGATATAAAGGTATTGTTTTTCCTTCAATTTAAGATTCTATAGAATTTTTAGAATTTTTTGAGACCACCCGGAGCTCTGTAGGACAAACCGTTCGCTCACTACGAGAATTTAAAGTTTGGACGTACGATAAATCAGAAACACGAGTGTGAATCGCTAAAGAGGCCTAATCTCCGTTCAAATTAAAGCTGACCGAAATGCGATCGATGTTTTTCTTCATGTTGGATGGTTGGTGACTCTGCAGACGAGTGATCTATATAAAAATAATAAACCGTTGTGTTATTATTTGCAGCGTTTTTAATGACAAAACATAGTCCACCCCACAATTGTAAGACTATACCCGCTGTACACTAGTCGTTAACGATCCAAGTGGCAGCAGTACGAAGCAAAACACCACACAACAAGAATACAAAGAAATAGAACGATCATCGTAACAGTCGTCCCGAGCAAAACGTACTCACGGGGTCTCAGTCGGTCGCCGTTCGTTCCTCGTTCCGGGTCAGTGTTTCACTAAATTGAAGGCAAAAAAACTTAAAAGTTGTACCTACCTAAATTTTAAATTTCAAAAGATTTTAGAAATTCATTAGTGCACTGCCCTAGGGATTTGAAAAACTGAAATATTGCCGCCGGAATCATCAAAATTGAACAATAATTGCCAATTCAGTTATGTTTTTCCCATAAAATGTAGGTAAACTTGAAATTTTCAAGGATTTTAGAAATTCATTAGTGCATGGGCCTTGGGGATATAAAAACTGAAAGATTGCCGCTGGAATCATCAAAATACACATACACATACACATCAAAATGCCAGAGAAAAACGCTGCAAATTATTACACAACGTTTTATTATTTTTTATTTTTCTATATAGATCACTCGTCTGCAAAGCCACCAACCATCCAACATGAAGAAAAACATCGATCATATTCCGGTCAGCTAAAATTTGATCGAAGATTAGGCAATTTCATCAAAATCTGTCCATGGGAACTAAAGAAAGTGTCGCGTAAGGCGAACGGACGGCAAAATTTTTATTCGGTTTTTGGATTCTACGTTCCTTGACACTTGAAGCAACAATTTTTGTGTGGTGGAGGGGGGTGGGGGTGGTAAACATTATTTTTTGTCGATTCCAAAGGTTCATTATTGAAAATAAAAACCAAAAAGGAAGTTATGCTTTATCTATGTTATGTTATATCTAATTACTAAAGTGGGAAATATTTATAAATAGGCGGGTACTATTTGCACTTACGTACCTTGGTTTGAACCATGTCGACTGATATAGTGTAGTGCTCTTTCCCTGGGACTCCATAGTTCCTTTGCCAAGTGTCAACCAGTGCCTCTGGATCTATTTCCAGACCCAAATAATGTGGGGTCGCCGCCAAAAATATCACTGCAGTGGTTTCCATAATGAGCAAGACCACCAAGCCAAAAATATACTGAAATCAGACAAGTCACTTGTGTAGGGCAGATGGTTAAAACTTTCAAGGGGTCGTGAAAATGTAATTTCCTAGAGGCATTTGATCATCGCATGATTTGTTGGCGTCGTGACGAGACATTCATATTTCACAAATAAAGAGATGGATTGCTTGTTTATCGAGGAGGCAAGTATATAATATACTCCTGCTCAAAATTAGAGCACCACCATCTAGTTCTTCATTTGTCCCCTTTTTTCCCTTATCTAGTTTTTATCCATTTGCACACATTGTTTGCAAACACAGAAGGAAAAAAGTTACCAAAAAAGGCACAAATTCGAGAGAGAAAAATATGATTTTAATAAATTAAAGAAAAATGTACTTCTAGTGGTAAAATTATGAAAATTGAAAATGTGAAAAAAAGGTTTGAATTATGCCAGTTTAGCTTTTCAATACTTGGTATTAGCTCTTCTAGCTCGGATGAGGGCTTGGAGCCTTCGACCCATGCCTCTAATCAAGTTTTGGATATCCTGGGGGATATTGTCCCACTCCGCTTTTGCTGCTGTTTCCATCTGCTGAATATTGTCTGGTGGTGGATCTCTGGCTCGAGTTCTTCTTTTCAGCACGTTCCAAACATGCTCTATCTGATTCATGTCTGGGCTCCTTGGTGGCCAGTCCAGGATGCAACATTTATAAGGGAAGAAGGAAAGAGACAAACGAAAAAAATGGATGGTAGTGCTCTAATTTTGAGCAGGAGTGTAGGTATATAGCGGTAGCGAGCTCGACTCAGGATTGTAAATATAGTACAGTCGGAAAGTCTGGAAATGAACAGAGAGTATTGTACTATATTATAGTACAATACTCTCTGTTCATTTCCAGACTTTCCGGCTGTACTATATTTACAATCCTGAGTCGAGCTCGCTACCACTTAAGCCAAGGCACAATGGTGAATGGATAGAGGCACAAAGAGATAGCAGATCACAACATGCCTACCTACCTAACAATGCAGGGACAAACATTTTGAAGTTTTTGTAAAATCTTGATCTGAATATGGAAAAATTTACATTTATTTTAGAGATTCTTGAATTAGTTTCGGAAAATCCTGAATTTGACTCGGAAATGCTACACAACATCCATGTTCCAATGTCCCATTGGATAAGCGTAAGGCCAATTTAAACCAGTTGGTAAGCGATAAAACACGCATTCTTATTAACCTTCCTCCTGCACACAACTGTCTCATTCAAGGTGCCATAACATTTCTAGCGGCATGCGAGCCTCGAATTCGAACAGCATTTTAAAATCCATGATCTCCAGGTGAAACACACAAAACCCCACGAAATACGTGGTTTCTGGTGTCCTGGAACCACTAATTAGTTCCATGGTAGTACAAAGAATAATTCGTGACAATTCAGAGGTATATTGAGAATTTTCCCTCAATTTCAAAGTTTGGGTACAATTAGTAAGCTGTGAAGGAACCGAAATATTAAAAGCCTTTTTGTGAATTTTATAAAATTCACAAAAAGGCTTTTAATATTTCGGTTCCTTGTCAAAATTAGCATTACGAGGGGGCGAATCGGGGATAAATCCCCGATTCGCTCCCTCGTAATGCTAATTTTGACACTCTGGTGAAATAGCACACGCAAATCGGTTGGAAATTCAGGCCAGAGCAGAGTATACAAGATTATGCTAGAAAACGCACGTTTGTTAAGCATTAACTTCCCTCCCCCCTCACTTCAAACCAAATTCAAAATTCCGGCGATGTGGTGCACAGCTAGATAGATTTCCGCGAACAAAAACAGAATCGAAAAACCGGTTGAAAACTAACACACATTCACACAGACATACACATATGGTTTTTTTCGCGTATTTGGATTCAGAATGGTCTAAAACGGATTTGTACGTGGTTATTTTTTTCTGTTGTGTGTTGTCCTCCTTCACCCCAGATTAATCGCACAAGGACGCCCAAGTCTGTGGGACGTCTTAAGCAGCGATGTTTATAAAATTTCTAATGAAATTTTACACTCTTTGTTATTCAGATACCTAGTTTCTAAGAGAAATGAATGGTGAGCATTATTTTTCAATAACCTATTGCACCGTTACGCCAATAGATACCTACTGTAGATTCCGTTTATAACGATGCTCAAGGGATCTTCGCTATAAGCAGACATAACAATTAGGACCAGAAAAACGCTGCAAATTATTACACAAAGGTTTATTATATTTCTGTATAGCTCACTCGTCTGCAAAGAACACAATTTTGCCATTACCACTGCCTACCAACCATACTTTAGATTCACAATCAAGTTTATTTTGAGGAAATAAAAAGTTTGGTTGCCTTCATTAGAAAATTTGATTGCTGGCTGCTAAGGACGCCAAACTGAATACAACTCAGTCAGCTTAATTTTGAACAGTGATTAGGCCTCTTTGCGATTCACACCCGTGTTTCTGATTTATCGTAAGTTCAACCTTTAGAAGTGACCTACATCAACCAAAAGACACAACTAGACCTCAAATGGAGCCCACATACCAAATTTCATCAAAATCAGTCGATGGTAACTAAGGAATGGCGGCAAAGGAAAGGTAATAAGTAACGACGGATTCACAGTGGGGCCAAAACGCAAAAAACCGCTCGTAAGTAGAATTTTTGAAAGTCGAGATTTGGTCCAAGTGATGGTAAAAACGATGCAAATTATTACACAATGGTTTATTATTTTTCTACATAGATCACTCGTCTGCAAAGCCACCAACCATCCAACACGAAGAAAAACATCGATCGTATTTCGGTCAGCTATAATTAGAACGAAGATTAGGCCTCTTTTGCGATTCACACCCGTGTTTCTGATTTATCGTACGTCCAACCCTTGAATTCTCGTAGGGAGCGAACGGTTTGTCCTACAGGGCTCCGCGTGGTCTCAAAAAATTCTATAGAATCTTACATTGAAGGAAAAACAATACCTTTATATCGAAATTTTTTGAGTTAGGGCGTTTTCAAAATTTCAAAATTCATTTTTGAACCCTTAGAAGTGACCTACATCAACCAAAATCTTCGGGGCACAACTAGACCCCAAATGGAGCCTACATACCAAATTTCATCAAAATCGGTCAATGCTAAGTAGGGAAAATGCCGCGTACGGCGGACGGACGGCCAAATTTTTATTCGATTTTTGGATTCTCCGTACCTTGAAACGTAAACCATCAAATTTTGAGGGGGTGTTAGAAATTTTTTTTTCTTGGTCGATTCCAAAGGTTCATTATTGAAAATAATAAACCAAAATGGATACCATCAAGATGAAAGGCAAAGATGTGAGCATCAGCGTTGACCGACTCAAACCTGCTTTTACCGAAAATGAAGAAGTAACAACGCAACAACCTATAACAATTGAATTAGCAAGACAAGAACAGTCAAGACCTGCAGAACCATTGCGAGAAGAGCTATTGCCTCAAGATACAGCACGGGCCACGCAAGATCAAGACTGGAATCCAAGAAGACAAGAGCCTTGGATAATCCAGCGAAAACTCTCTCCGCGAGGAAGGCTTGTCCCTGTTCGTTTTCGGGATCCTACTTTTCTTTTCTATTAGGAGAGGGTGCTTGTGGTGCTTCCATTACAATTCATTTTTATTATTTTCTGATGATTTAGTTGTTGGTCACATCAACAGGTGTTTTGTTAATAAACCAGTTCACAATTTTCTTCCGATCAAAAAACGTCTAGTCATTTTATATTCTAAAACTCCAAAAGGTATATTGTAATTACAATTCCAGAGGTACACCAAACATTCATTATACCTAGTGGTATAGTATTATTAGAGGTTATGTTCACTTCACTCTACAGTTTTTGCACATCCTTGTGCACCTGAATTTCCACGATTTATAGAAGCCTCTACCTCTCTAGAAACACCTCCAACATTATTTTGCTGCATTCACTTGCATTCTTGGGCTCCAGAGACGTATCTTGAAAAATTGAGTATACCTCTCCAAAGTTTGCTTGACGTGACTGCATCGCGAATGATAAAATCACTTAACATTCACGAACAGCCTATGTTCCAAGAACACAATGATTTAATTTTGGAGTGGATGTATGGTTGTGATGGTTCCTCAAGTCAAAGTCAATATAAACAAAACATTAAAGACCCTCAAACGCGTGAACAAGCTAACCATTAACCACAAAAAAACCTAAGTTATGGTCTTCTGGCGTGAAAGAATGAGAAAGATGAGAGTGGAGGGGTCTCCTTGGAATATGTGCGTCCACTCCAGTATTTGGGAGTCACCCTCTCAAGCTCAAAAAAGAGCAAAAAGCAAAATGGCCAAGAGCAAAATGGCGGTGGGTTGTACTAGAGAAATCTTCTGGAGGGGCAGAGCAGTGTCATGGGATGTCAAGACTAAACTTTTTGAAACCATGGTCGAGTCGGTCCTGCTGTATGCGGCGGAGGTCTGGGGTATATGGTGCGGAGAAGAAGTTGAAGTTGTCCAGTCAGCTTTCCTAAAATCCCAATTGTGTTTGCCGAGAAACACCCCTGGACACTACCTTAGGCTTGAGTGTGGACGAGTTCGTTTTGGCGCCCACATTTTTTCACGTGCACTCAAATATCTAGCTAAGATCTTGAAGATAAACAGTGGGAGGTGGCCGAGAGTCCGCTTGGAGGAGTTGATGAGGTCGGATGCTGATGGGTCAAATAATGATGCAAGGTACAATTGGTTCACCAAAATAAAATCCTCACTGTTAGCGATTGGAGCGGCGGATCTCTTGGAGGACATGACCTCTGACAGGCTGGGTGTGGAACTTAATAGCCTAATGCAGTGGTACATCAACCATTGTTGGTCCCTTGATATTCAGAGGACTTACGATTCTGCATTCAATCCGCTATACAGGCGGATAGTCGAGTTTGGAGGAAGACAACACTATTTGGGGAACCACAGGAACATTCATGTGGAAAGGCTCTTGGTACAGATGCGCCTTGCGTCGAAGGATATTACCCGCTTTTACCATAAGAGAGTGGAGCCACACAATAGATGGCACGATGCCATGTATGCACTGCAATATGCGAGCTGTAGAGAATGCGATACATTGGGTTCTGCTATGCCCGCTGTATGAACCACATCGGCGCCATTACCTTTTGTTTTACATAAATCCGGGGAAACCCCTTGGAAGCATGAGTACCAGCTAGCTGGAATCGGTTCTTTGCGATATCCTGGACGTGGGTGAAGACAGTGCGAAGGCTTTCGCAGTCTACAATTTCGTGGCCCAATCTCTGATGCTGCGTGCCTTCTCTGCAAATGAGTGAATTGTTTTGCCACCAATAGACTGTCGATTTGTACAATGATGTTCTTATGTGCTGTAATGAAGTATTTATTATAAATTTTCTTTTTTCATATATTTATTTGATATAATGCCAGTATACATTTATTTTGTTCACGGAAGTTTTTGAACGAACTCTTGTAACGGTCATTGACCTCTACAAATAAACATTATATCTATCTATCTATCTATCCCTCAAACGTGGGTGAGATCCAACCATACATCGAGGAAGGTGATGAAAACGTCGAGTGATGATGATGGTGAAGCGGCAGCAGGTTACATGAATATACTTATCACTACCCAACAAGTATCTTTCGGATATCGAACAAACAGCTGATTTTTAATTATAAGCGCATTTTTGCGTTTTGCCCTACTGTGGGACGGCGCGGCGTACGGCGGAGAGACGGCAACATCTTTATATAAACTGAAAGACAAAGGGTTGGTGTAAGAAATATGCATTGTCTGATGCAAGCCCCATCGTTAAATCCGACCTATCTCTTATCGTTATAATCGGAAGCTACGTATTATCTAGTAGGTATTGGAGAAAAGTGCGACAACTACTATACATGAAAGAACTATTTTTCATACGTACTGCAGCTAGGAGACATCGGTTGAAAGAGGCCATTGCAAAAAATGATATTAATGCCAAAGCCGAGCAGAGCAATCCAGTGACGGCACAAGCGAGAGCAGCGTAGTAAAGGAGCGGGTGAGGAAGAGACGTTGGAAGCAGCCGAAACATGCTATCGAGATCTTTGCTGAAGCCAACCCAGAGCGCCAGTCCAAGCAATCCTCCTCCTCCTACCTGCGGAAATCAGGGCCATGAAGCAGTTGTGTTCTCCACATTCAAAATGAGTCGTCGCCGCTTCACCATGTAGGTTCTTACTTGTGATGGGAAGTGAGTTGATGAGCAAGTTCTCAAATTGTGAAAGTGAGTGGGTTGAGGGTGGGAGAAGAAGACCATTTGAAATCCGCTAAGTGTCGTGAACGGATCTATACAATCACATTATTGATATGAGACTGATATTTACCACCTTGATTTAGTTTTTAGTGAGTTTTAATTTGCGTGTGTGTGTTTACATTTGGGTATAATCATAGACAAAGTACTACTTAAGGAGAAAGGGCCAGTACTTTTGGTTTCGGGTCAGCGTGTGTCTGGGTCGGTCAGTCGGTCTGTGTCCGCAAATTCTTTTAACGGGCAAAACTACGAGTATACAAAGTTATAGTCCGATTATGAATATGAATTAATGAAATTTTGAATGAAGTTTTCAAGGATTGTAAGGATTGGGGTGTAGATGGTCCCCAATGAATTTTATTACCCCCAGGATTGATAGCACCTTATCAATTTCGGAAATGTCACTATCAATTATTTTACCGTAATCGTATCCTTGGTAGCCACTGCGCATGTGTCAACATGATATTCTTTTATAAGCAATACTCCTGCAGTTTCCGTCCCTCTGAATTATAACCCAGGAATAGTCCTGGGCTTTTTTGCTTTTGAGTCTACCAAGGTAGTGGAAGCTTTGTTTTCACTTTTCAAGGTGGAGAAAAAAGTTCACCAAAATCAAAATTTCCACTCGCCTTTTACGTTTCTGACCTTCCTGAACAAATTTGGTTCCGTGTCTGTCTGTTTGTCTGTCAGACTGCGTACCTTTCTGTCAGTCATGAATTCCCTGCCGCCGCCATAACTTTTACATTTTTCATCCGATTTCGATGAAATTTTCAGGGATTGTGCAATGGTCCCCTATGAAAATCTTAGCCCACAAATTGAATACATTGCATGGGCATGAGTAAACGTGAAATCTGAGTAACAGCCATAACTTCTACATTTTCCAACAATGTAGAGTCCCCTAAGAGGGTAGTGGAAGGTACTTAGAGATTGATGTTTTGAGATTAACTACTATGCATCGGATCTTCTATACAATGGGGTTATGGTTACGAGGAAGCTATGTGCCACACCCACTTGGCAGAAGTTTTTGTTTTATTTGACAAAAAAAGGCCGTGCTGCAAAAAAATAAAAATAAAAAAATTAATAATAATAATAACATTTTTTGTAATATTCCCAGTTATTCTTAAACAAAATTTCACGCTGACCGTAATAACTAACAAAGTGGAATGAAAATACTGCATTTTCAATTACAATCTCAAAAAATATGCACATGCTGGAGATGGTTTAATGATCCATCGTGGGCCTCCCAAATAAAGTACCTAGGTATATGAGTTTGTGACGGCTTCTGAGTTGTGCTCAACCAACATTTTAAATTTTAAATCCAGTCACTCCTACGCAGAGATAAAAATATAAACTCGAAAGTAGTAGTTTCTTGCTACATTGTTTTTGGTTTATTATTTTCAATAATGAACCTTTGGAATCGACCAAGAAGAACAATTTTTTAACACCCCTCAAAATTTGTTTGTTTACGTTTCAAGGTACGTAGAATGAAAAAACGCTGCAAATTATTACACAGTGGTTCATTATTTTTCTATAGATCACTCGTCTGCAAACCCACCAACCATCCAACATGAAGAAAAACAACGATCATATTTCGGTCAGCTATAATTTGAACGGAGATTAGGCCTCTTTTGCGATACACACTCGTGTTTCTGATTTATCGTACTACGTCCAACCCTTAAATTCTCGTAGTGAGCTAACGGTTTGTCCTACAGAGCTCCGGGTGGTCTCAAAAAATTTTATAAATTCTATAGAATCTTGAATTGAAGGAAAAACAATACCTTAACATCGGAATTTTTTGAGTTAGGGAGTTTTCAAAATTTCAAAATTCATTTATTAACCCTTAGGAGTGACCTACATCAACCAAAATCTTCGGGGCACAACTAGACCCCAAATGGAGCCTATATTCCAAAGTTCATCAAAATCGGTCAAAGCTAAGTGGGGAAAGTGCCGCGGACGGCTAAATTTTTATTCGATTTTTGGATTCTACGTAACTTGAAACGTAAACCATCAAATTTTGAGGAGGTGTTAAATTTTTTTTTCTTGGTCGATTCCAAAGGTTCATTATTGAAAATAATAAACCAAAATCGAATAAAAATTTGGCCGTCCGTCCGCCGTACGCGGCACTTTCCCCACTTAGCATTGACCGTTTTTGATGAAATTTGGCATGTAAGCTCCATTTGGGGTCTAGTAGATTTGATGTAGATCACTTTTAAGGGTTGAAAAATAAGGTTTGAAATTTTTAAAACGCCTCAACTCAAACAATGTTGATGTAAAGGTATTGTTTTTCTATCAATTTAAGATAGTATAGAATTTTTAGAGACCACGCGGAGCTCTGTAGGACAAACCGTTCGTTCCCTACGAGAATTTATGGGTTGGATAAATCAGAAACACGAGTGTGAATCGCAAAAGAGGCCAAATCTCCGTTTAAAGGTTAGCTGACCGAAATGCGATCGATGTTTTTCTTCAAGTTGGTTGGTTGTAACAATGGCAAAGCCGTGTTCTTTGCAGACGAGTGATCTATATAGAAAAATAGTAAATCTTGTGTAATAATTTGCAGCATTTTGTGGTTCTGATTGACCCCAAATCATCGCCAGTTTATTCGAATTCACGGACAATTTACTCAAAGAGCATTAGGGTACCAGTGGGAATGTATGAAAATTCAATTATTTAACTAGGTAGGTGTTGTAAGTGTAATCGACAGATGATAATTGTACCTTCCAACCTATTTACCTGATTCCCCGACGCAATCCGAGTGGTGTGGGTGCCTTCATTACGGAATTTGGTTTTTAGTTGTTCAGGTAGTACAACTGAGTGCCTCCAAATTTTGTTCAAAAAAAGCATTGCATTTGATCAGCTGGTGATTTAATGGTGATTCGGCCTAGTTTCGTCACATTACCACTCGAATTTCTTATTTTCGTCCAACCCTCAAGTCCGTATAGAGTGCGAGCAGTTGGTCCTACAGAGCTCTGGTCTCATTCGATTCTAAAAATTGAATGGGTAATATTTTAAATGGATGAAAAAACCACACTGTTGTTTTGAAAGGTTTTGAGAAAGGACGTTTTGAACATTTTTCCCTTATTCTTCACTCAATAGAAGTAATTATTGACAATAACCACGAGCTTCGTGGCGGAACGAGACCCCAAATGAAGCCCTTATACCGAATTTCATAAATTGTGGCTTATGATGGGGGAAGTGCCACTTATGGCTTTTTGGTTTATTATTTTCAATAATGAACCTTTGGAATCGACCAAGAAAACATTTTTTTTAACACCCCCTCAAAATTTGATGGTTTACGTTTCAAGGTACTACGTAGAATCCAAAAATCGAATAAAAATTTGCCGTACGTCCGCCGTCCGCCGTACGCCGTACGCGGCACTTTCCCCACTTAGCATTGACCGATTTTGATGAAATTTGGTATGTAGGCTCCATTTGGGGTCTAGTTGTGCCCCGAAGATTTTGGTTGATGTAGGTTACGTCTAAGGGTTCCAAAATGAATTTTGAAATTTTGAAAACGTCCTAACTAAAAAAATTTTGATATAAAGGTATTGTTTTTCCATCAATTTAAGATTCTATAGAATTTTTATAATTTTTTGAGACCGCCCGGAGCTCTGTAGGACAAACCGTTCGCTCACTACGAGAATTTGAGTTTTGGACATACGATAAATCAGAAACACGAGTGTGAATCGCAAAATAGGCCTAATCCCCGTTCAAATTAAAGCTAACCGAAATGCGATCGATGTTTTTCTTCATGTTGGATGGTTGGTGGCTTTGCAGACGAGTGATCTATTGAAAAATAATAAACCATTGTGTAATAATTTGCAGCGTTTTGGAGGTGGAAGAGTGTTGAAAAATGTCTAGGTATTAAAATAGTTCGTGTTGTAAATGGTTAATACTGGTAAAATGTGGAATAAAATGAAACATATACTTTCGAACTAACTGGGAGATTTAGCTGTTTATCTGACTGAATTTACTTTTGATTCTAAATAGGTTGAAATGTTGATCAGCAGGGGAATTTGTTGTAATAAGAGTTTCGGCTTCCGGCATGTACAAAACCGACTTACCGAAACTTGGGGTGGCAGGTTATGGTCTGCTCAAAAACAGGTTATTGTAGGAAATTGTGGAAGTTGATGGTGATGGCTCTGGTCTCCACAAAGCCTGCTTGTAGAATCAGAGAACGGGTTGTAGAATGGAATAATGGATAGAAATTTCAGAAATCGCATGGTTGTGACGTTAGACGGATCATTGGTGGGCACTGTACAGGCTCAAACGTAAAATTCTTGTCGCAAGTATGATTTCTGTTGTTTTCAACCGATTTGAAGGTACACGAGTAGTAACGTTTTGGTGATATCCCGTCATCAATACAAAGAATGCTATGTGCAACATCACGAGGATTTTTAAGTTGGGCTTAGTGTTATTAACAACTTATTCTCCACGTTGGAGTGACTGAAATATCTTGAACCGACCGATTGTCGAAAACATTTTTGAATTAAGCCTTATTCGCTCAACATCAAAAAAATTTTGCTCAGACACATCGTGACGAGGTACTTACAAAGAAGAGGCCGTTGAAGAATAGAAGAGCTGCTTTGATGGGTTGCATTCCGGTCGTGGTCGGAAATATCACTGGCGCGCGCGGTAGCAGGTAACCGGAAGGAAGTGCGGAATTATGCTTGAGCGGCTGTGAACACTGAATTACCCCCTCCAAAGTCCCTTCCACGGGTTGTCATCATTCGATCCGGTAGTTTACTTGGGATTACTCACAAATTAATGACCATCCACCTGTTAGGTGTTAATCCAACAGGTGAAAGAGCGGCCGTCCTGGCTAATATCTTCTTAGTAGTTAATAATGAATCAGCTAGTCAGTATGTCCGTTTGCTTCGAATAGAAGATCAAACCGTTGAACTAATTTCGAAGGGGATTCTACCATTTTATTTGTGCATTCGTCCAACTTTACTCAATACGGAGTAATGGGAATATTTTCATGAAGACGCTCGCTGTTTAATAGCAATGTGGTCTTAAAGTCCTGTTCGCCAGTGAAACCTGGAAAGTTATACATGCTTTGACTCAAAAGGATATATTACACATTATTACAAGTTACAGATGCGTTGACTGATGCCGGATATATGGTGGCCAGATGTCATCTCAAATGATGAACTGGTAGTGAGAACAGAGCAGTAACTTATTTTTGTCGAGATTAAGATAAGAGAATGGAGGAAGATAGGCCGCACCTGACAAAAGAAGATGAGGCTATAGAGCTTGACCGAAACTATTCCGATTGAAGGAATTCCTTTCTTGTCTTTCCTGACATTGATTTATGATTTCTTGATTTTAAGATCTTCAGTGATTTCTTCGGTTTTTCTTAAGATATTATCGAAAAACTGACGCAAAATCGAAAGTTTTCAATAAGGTCTAAAAAATGGTGTAAAAAATGGGTAAAAATATTCTTGACGTGTTTATACCCCCATGGCTCGGTCAAAACATAAAACACATTGTTGAGTAGTGAGAAGTACGTACGTGTACGTATTGCTGTCTATTCCAGGGGCCGTCCCATTGGATTTGCATTGGGTGAATTTAAACCAGTTGGTGAGCGATAAAATATGAATTTTTATTTACCTTCCTCCTGCCCAAAACTGTTTTACTCAATCTACGTAATTTGGTTAGTATTTTGAGTTAAAACGCTGCAAATTATTACACAATGGTTTATTATTTTTTATTTTTCAATAGATCACTCGTCTGCAAAGCCACCAACCATCCAACATGAAGAAAAACATCGATCGCATTTCGGTTAGCTTTAATTTGAACGGGGATTAGGCCTATTTTGCGATTCACACTCGTGTTTCTGATTTATCGTATGTCCAAAACTCAAATTCTCGTAGTGAGCGAACGGTTTGTCCTACAGAGCTCCGGGCGGTCTCAAAAAATTATAAAAATTCTATAGAATCTTAAATTGATGGAAAAACAATACCTTTATATCAAAATTTTTTTAGTTAGGACGTTTTCAAAATTTCAAAATTCATTTTGGAACCCTTAGAAGTGACCTACATCAACCAAAATCTTCGGGGCACAACTAGACCCCAAATGGAGCCTACATACCAAATTTCATCAAAATCGGTCAATGCTAAGTGGCAAATGTGCCGCGTACGGCAGACGGACGGCCAAATTTTTATTCGATTTTTGGATTCTACGTACCTTGAAACGTAAACCATCAAATTTTGAGGGAGCCTTGAAATTTTTTTTTCTTGGTCGATTCCAAAGGTTCATTATTGAAAATAATAAACCAAAATTGTGGACTCTCCCCTCCCCCCTTAGCCTCCATAACATTTCTAGCAGCATGCGAGCTTCGAATTGGAACAGCATTTTAAAATACATGATTTGCCCCCCCCCCCCCTTCATGAATAGTACCAGTCTGGCACCAAAGCGGTCATACGTCGTAACGTTGAACTTTCATCTGTTTAGGTAGTTCGTAGCAGTTCACATCCGTATTCAAGGTGAATCACACAAAAACCCACGAAATACGTGGTTTCTGGTGCCCTGGCACCACTGATTTATTTTTCGGTGGCACAAAGATATGATTCATTCAAAGTTAGGGTACAATCAATAATCTATAAAGAACCAAAATATAGAAAAATCGGATATTTTGTGAATATTATCCCCCAACTGCCACCTCCCCCTACTAATTTTGATACTCTGGTGAAATAGTGTGCTACTCGGAAGATCTCTGAGTCGAACAAAAAAAGAAACACGCAAATCGGTTGGAAATTGAGGCCAGGGCAGAGTACACAGCATTTTGTCGCACACTCTCTCACACACATAGACATACACCTATGGGTTTTCTTGCAGATTTGGATTCAGAACGGACTAAAACGGATCAGTATGTGGTTTTTTCTGTTGATTGTTGTCATACTTTACCCCTGATTAATCGCATAAGGATGCCCAAGTCTTAGTGTGGGGCATCCTAAAAATGGGTGCTCAATCGACGCAGAGATTAATCCTCTAAAACTTCTTATGTGAACGTTTTTTCGATTGGTGATCATTGTTTGAGATGCTGTCAAAAAACCGAAAAAAGAAAATCAAAATTGCAGTTTTCACGCTTTCTTGATATTAGCTCTTCTCCTAATCATCAGGACTTCTGTAATTACTATCCCCAGATACCCCATAAAAAGACCTAAATGAATTCCTTCTATCGGAATTATTTAGATCGCAAACCCTCATTTGACTGGACTCAAACGACGGGGACGACTGAGAATTATATGGTGACGTTCGATTGATGCAGAGCACAGAGTACCGGAGACAAGGAGATGCAGAGGCGAGACAGGCTGGTAACCATGGCAGGACGTGAAGGGATAAGCCAGGAAGATGCATCTTCCCTAGGGTCTTCGGAAGTCTTGGTTGAGATTTGCGACGAGCGTTGTACATATTTTTCTTGATGTTGCATAAGTCCCTAGTCTGAAATCATTTTTTAGTTATATAGTTGTAAGTTTAGATATATATGTTGTAGCATAAGTAGTAGTGTGGGATTATTAAGGTAAGAATTTACCTTAAGTACTTCCACGTTATTTTCATCAATGAGGGATCTTAGTATTTTTGCGGGTCTCTCGGACTGCTGATCAACCGCTTTCCGCTTGGCTGAAGCACTCAGTGATTGCACCTTAAGTTGTGTCGGTGCCATAGGTTCGGGGTTGTGGTTGTTACTCATCTCCGAGATGCCGTACCCAGCTCCAAAAGTTCGCAGGTTTGCATTACAACGGTCAACTGAGCACCTGTCGAGTCAAGAATGTGACGATGAACTCATCACATCAACCTATTTTTCATAAGTTATAACTTATAACAGTATAACTTACCGCCTACCAATTTCTCCACTCGCCAAATCGCGACGCTTCTTAAACTCGAATATTTTTTTCGGGTCGGAGACATCGACGATCTCTAACATCACACTTCCCCTTTCACTTATCACTGGTGTGACAGACAACTGCTCTATTGCTACTGAGAATCATGGGCCGAGTTTTCCATACGGCTTATCGCCCGATTCGAGGGAGGGGAAGTTGTTTACCTGCGATAATCCGAGGAGTAATTATCTCTTAGGACTTAGGCCGAATCTTCCACCGCCCGATTGACGGATTCATTGGGGCCCTATGCTCCTCTTTGAAGGACAGGGTATAAGTTAAGTTAATTTAGGTTGGTAGTAAAAGAATAGACTACCAATCAAATTTACTCTTTTACAGTTAAAGTAATTTATTAGATAACTTCATCTTCCATATCCCCCATAAGATTAGTTTCGGAATTAGAAACAAAACGAGGAAACAATAAGAAAGAAAATGTTGAAAGTGAAAATCCCAGCAGTAGGTTTGTTTTCAGACGTCTTGCCCTTATTCTGTTTGGGTTGACAAATTCATGTCATCAACATTTTCGTGATTTTTAATTTTAAAAAAATCTTATCAAGTAATTTTTATCGAGTTTTTACGAATATCTGAAGATTGATTTCCATGAATTGCTGAAATTGATATAAAGTAATTATAAACATTTACCTCATCCAAATATGTAAGTGACTTTGAAAATGTCAGTTTTGGTTTATGATTTTCAATAATGAACCTTTGGAATCGACCAAGAAAAAAAAATTTCAAGGCCCCCTCAAAATTTGATGGTTTACGTTTCAAGGTACGTAGAATCCAAAAATCGAATAAGAATTTGGCCGTCCGTCGGCCGTACGCGGCACTTTTGCCACTTAGCATTGAACGATTTTGATGAAATTTGGTAAGTAGGCTCCTTTTGGGGTTTAGTTGTGCCCCGAAGATTTTGGTTGATGTAGGTCACTTCTAAGGGTTCCAAAATCAATTTTGAAATTTTGAAAACGCCCTAACTCAAAACATTTCGATATAAAGGTATTGTTTTTCTTCAATTTAGGATTCTATAGAATTTTTAGAATTTTTTGAGACCACCCGGAGCTCTGTAGGACAAATTGTTCGCTCACTACGAGAATTTAAAGTTTGGACGTACGATAAATCAGAAACACGAGTGTGAATCGCAAAAGAGGCCTAATCTCCGTTCAAATTAAAGCTGACCGAAATGCGATCGATGTTTTTCTTCATGTTGTATGGTTGGTGACTTTGCAGACGAGTGATCTATATAAAAATAATTGTGTAATAATTTGCAGCGTTTTTTTACTCAACTTGAGACATGCGTTTGAAGTGTCTTTGCCTAGATGAGTGTCCACTCTTCAGTTGAACTCCAAACTCACTTATATTTGCTTCCTCGGGTGAAATGATTAACAGATATTTTTCGTCTGAGTTTTCAGGGGGTGCAGGATAGTGAGATTCCGCAGCACGCAGAAACCGACTCAATCCCGCGGGATCTGCCGGATGCAAGATGCGGCATTGGAAGCCCCCTGGTGACTAGGACAGTGTTAAAAGAGGTATAAGATTCCAAAATTGGGGAAGGAGAGAGCGATACTTGTATCCACCACCAATAATAGTTTTCCGGTGAACGCATTTCAACATTAGGGAAGCAGTTTCAATTGAAACAAATGGGTCAGCGGTAATCGCCATCCGTGACTGTTCACTTGTGGACAGGAAACAGCTGTTTTCATATGCGTTAGGTAAATACGGCCTTGCGCCGACGTTTCATTGTCTTTTCAACCGACTACAGCCAGTAGACAAGGATAGTTGGTTATTTATTTGTTATCTTCGGGGAAATGAATATGAAAACCTCATACAAAGCTCTGCCAAGAGGGTGTGGCACATAGCTTCCTCGAACCCAGAACGTACTAGATGATGCGTACTAGATAATCAAAACTTCAATCTCCAAGTATCTACCACTACCTCCGAATTTTATGATCACGTGACGATGACATACATCAGTCCAGAGTCTCCACCTCACAACCACAATAAAATCCCATCGGAATTGAACCATTGAACCGTTCATGATGGGGTAGGGAACGATTTAGGTCTCATCCATAGAATCCCTGAAAATAACATTAAATTCGGAAAATGTGGAAGTACCTAATGGCTGTTACCAAGGTTTAATGTTTGCGCATGCGCGAAGGCTACTAAGTTTCTAAACACAATAAATTTGATATAGAACCATCTGCATCCTAACATGCACAATCCCTGAAAATTTCATCAAAATCGGCCAATAACATCGTAAAATTATGCCCGTACAAGTATATGCGGGCTCCCAAGCCGACTGACACACTCAGACACGAAACCAAAATTGTTCAGGAAGGTCTGGAACGTACAGCGCGAGTGGAAATTTTGATTTTAATTCAAAAAGTGAAAACAATCCTCCAGCTATCTAGGTTCCGAAGAATCAAAACGCTTCAAATTATTACACAATGGTTTATTATTTTTCTATAAAGGTAGATCACTCGTCTGCAAAGCCACCAACCATCCAACATGAAGAAAAACATCGATCGCATTTCGGTCAGCTAAAATTTGAACGGAGATTAGGCCTCTTTTGCGATACACACTCGTGTTTCAGATTTATCGTACGTAAAACCTACAACTTCTTGTAGGGAGCGAACGGTTTGACCTACAGAGTTCCGCGTGGTGTCAAAAAATTCTAAAAATTCTATAAAATCTTTAATTGAAGGAAAAACAATACCTTTATGTCAACATTTTTTGAGTTAGAGCTTTTTCAAAATTTCAAAATTCATTTTTGAACCCTTAGAAGTGACCTACATCAACCAAAATCTTCGGGGCACAACTAGACCCCAATGGGAGCCTACATACCAAATTTCATCAAAATCGGTCAATGCTAAGTGGGGAAAGTGCCGCGTACGGCGGACGGCGGACGGACGGCCAAATTTTTATTCGATTTTTGGATTCTACGTACCTTGAAACGTAAACCATTAAATTTTGAGCGGGTGTAAAAAAAAAAAATTTTTTCTTGGTCGATTCCAAAGGTTCATTATTGAAAATAATAAACCAAAATGGGTAGTTACAGTTCTTCAGTGGGCAGTTCGTCTGAGTTCGTGCTGATTCTTCCCTGGAAGGCTAAGGAGCAAGTGAGCTAATATTATGAATTTTTCACCTTTTAGCAGCCAATATATTTCAATTATTCATGAGTTTCTGTCTCCTTTAGGGTTTTTAGCTTACGTTTATCCAAAATACTTACCAGTTTAACCATTCGTTGACTGTTTTCTAGACACGTCGACTACCGTAGAATTCGCTCATTGTCAGTAGTCGACAGGGGGGTCTCGGCTAGTGGTTCAATAGGTAATCTGCTCCGAGTCGGTAGTCGACATGGAGGTGGTTTCATCGTAACAAGTGTCAATTTTCGTTAAACCTTGGTTCTTAATCGCTTCTCTGGGTTCATAATTTCTACAAGATCACTAGTTAGTATGGTACTAATACATAACTTTTTCCAGGGAAACAATGACGCAAAGAAGAAAGAAGACAAAGGTCCCTCATTTTTGCGGGAGCATTTTGCTTCCTAGACTACCAAGGTAGCGGAAGCATTGTAATAACTTTTCAAGGTTGAAATATGAGTTCTCTATAATCAAAATTTCCACTCGCGTCTTACGTTTTAGGCCTTCCTGAACATTTTTGATTCCAGGCATGTCTGTCTGTTCATGAAATCCTTGTAACGGGCAAAACTGTACCAAGTTATTGTCCGATTTCGATGAAATTTTCAGGGATTGTGCGGGTTGGCGTGTAGATAGCCCCCTAGGAAAATCATTGCCCCCAGGCTGATGGTAGCCATTGCGCATGCGAAAACGTGTATTTCCTTGTAACAGCCTTAACTTCTACATTTCCCATTTGATTTCGATGCAATTTTTAGTGATTATGCGGATTGAAGTCCCTTATGAGGGTAGTGCAAGGGAGTTTTGTATTGATGTTTTGAGATTAGATTCACAATGCATCGGATCATCTATTCGCTCGAATAACGAACCGCCTGCAGCAACTCATAACTGACAATGAAGCTATTTTTATTAACTTTTCACTTGTCTTTCGAACTTGTTTAATGTTTCCAGGTTTGGCAACATTTTGTTAGTTTTATACCCCATTTCAAAAATATTTTAAATTATTTTATATTACTGAAACCTAAGGAATCATTTTCAATTAGATGTAAGATTCGAAGCCTCATGAAGGTAAGAAACCTCATAATGAAGTAGGTAACTATTAGATGTGGTGTCACTTTCCACATGTTGATTCTCTCTTGAAACGCAAGAACTGGTACGTCGTCATATTAGTATCTAATCATTTATGTAGATTTTCATGGTGTTTAGATTTGAATAAGGGAATAATTCACCGCCTTCACTTATTATAAACGTTTTATGACTTAATTATAAGTGTTTAAGGTGTCTCGTATTTTTACTTGAAGATCCCTCAGTTAAAAATCGGAAAAACATGGCAGTTATAACTGGCGTTCAAATGTTCAAGCACCTATAGTTTCACTTGTCTTTTTATTAGCATTGAATTTAGTCTTATTGCTTCCGAGTCTGCCAAGGTAGCGGAAGCTTTGTTTTCACTTTTCAAGGTTGAAAAAAAAAGTTCTCCAAAATCAAAATTTCCACTTGCGTTTACGTTTCAGACCTTTCTGAACAATTTTGGTTCCGTGTCTGTCTGTCTGTATGTCTGTCTGTCATTAAATCCTTGCCACAGCCATAAATTTCACATGTCTCATCCGATTTTGATGAAATTTTCAGGGATTGTGCGGGTAGGCGTGTTGATAGTCTCTATGAAAATTACCACCCTCGGATTGACACTAGCCGCTGCGCATGCGCAAACGTAAAATCCTTGCCACAGCCATAACTTCTACAGTTTCCAACAATATTCAGAGATTTTACGGGTTGGCATGAAGAGTCCCCTAGGAGGGTACTGCTAGGTACTTAGAGATTGATGTTTTGAGATTAACTACTATGCATCGGATTATCTACACAATCGGGTTATGTGCCACTCGGCAGACGCTTTTTTATTGTATTGAAGAGTATAAATGTTGTAATCTGATTTCACTTTCTCATCAGGAGTCAAGAAGAGGACGTGTTTCGTCGCCAATGAACGGCGAGTAGGCGAGTAGATTTTATTGAATCAACTACGTGAAAGTTTGTACGTGGTTACATTATTTATTAGTATTCGTGATGGAAATATTTGGATAATTTTGGAGTAGGTACTTTAGTTGGGAACCTTCAAGACCTATTTCTGTAATAATTATAAACCCAGCAATGTATGTGTACCATCTTGAGTTATGGATGCGAGGAAACTGTGCAGACGTTTTCAACTACTTAGGTGCCTGCCTTTTTTTAAACCTATACCTATAGTACAAAATATTATTGAAGTCCCTATATACTGAAAGCGAGAGGTGATTTGCCAAAGAAAGTCTGAACTAATCGATATTATGCTTTGAGTAAATACCTTAATATAGTATTTTCCATTGGTTTTACTGTAATTGATTATAATAATAATAAAGTGAGTTTATACAAGAACCTGGATTGATTTTGTTGCTCAAATCATAAATGACAACTGTCGACTACTGATACAAATCCCATGTCGACTACTAGCACATCTATGTCGACTTCTGAAGAAATCTTTTTTCCTCCTGACGACTATTAGTGCAAAATTAGACTTAGACCCTTTCGGTTTGTTATTTTCAATAATAAACTTTTGAAATCGACCAAGAAAAAATATTTTAATCCCCCCCCCCCTTAAAATTTGTTAGTTTACGTTTCAAGGTACGTAGAATCCGAAAATCGAATAAAAATTTGGCCGTCCGTCCGCCGTACGTTTCCTCAGTTAGCATTGACTGATTTTGATGAAATTTGGTATGTAGGCTCCATTTGGGGTCTAGTTGTGCCCCGAAGATTTTGGTTGATGTAGGTCACTTCTAAGGGTTCCAAAATCAATTTTGAAATTTTTAAAACGCCCTAACTCAAAACATTTTGATACAAAGGTATTTTTTCCTTCAATTTAAGACTCTATAGAATTTTACAATTTTTTTGAGACCACCCGGAGCTCTGTAGGACAAACCGTTCGCTCACTATGAGAATTTAAAGTTTGGACGTACGATAAATCAGAAACACGAGTGTGAATCGCAAAACAGGCCTAATCTCCGTTCAAATCAAAGCTGCCCGAAATGCGATCGATGTTTTTCTTCATGTTGGATGGTTGGTGGCTCTGCAGACGAGTGATCTATATAGAAGAATAAAAAATAATAAACCGTTGTGTAATAATTTGCAGCGTTTTTGTCTGGCAATTATTGTTCAATTTTGATGATTCCGGCGGCAATCTTTCAGTTTTTATATCCCCAAGGCCCATGCACTAATGAATTTCTAAAAACCTTTGAAATTTATAATTTAGGTAGGTACAACTTTAAAAATTTTTTGCCTTCAATTTCGTGAAACACTGACCCGGAACGAGGAACGAACGGCGACCGACTGAGACCCCCTATCTTCATTTGGGGTCTAGTTGTGCCTCGAAGCTTTTGGTTGATTTAGGTCACTTCTAAGGGTTGAAAAATAAGGGTTGAAATTTTGAAAACGCCCTAGCTCAAAAAAGTTTGATATAATGGTATTGTTTTTTCATCAATTTAAGATAGTATTGAACTTTTAGAGACCACGCGGAGCTCTATAAGACCAACCGTTCGATACCTACAAGAACTTAAGTGTTGGGCTTAACAATAAATCGGTCCATGGGAACTAAAAAAAGTGCAGCGTACGGCGGACGGCCGGCAAAATTTTTATTCGATTTTTGGATTCTACGTTCCTTGAAACGTAAATCAACAAATTTTGAGGGGCGGTTAAAATATTTTTTCTTGGTCGATTCCAAAGGTTCATTATTGAAAATAATACCTAAACCAATACTATTGAATTTTTAGAATCGAATGAGACCACTCCGGTTCTGTAGGACCAACCGTTCGCTCCCCATGAGTACCTACTTAAGGGCCGGACTTACGATAAATCAGAAACACGAGTGTGAATCGCAAAAGAGGACTAGTCTCCGTAGAAATTTTAGCTGACAAAATACGACCGTTGTTCGTATCTTCAGACCGTTGTTGTTTTCAGTATTGCGTTCTTAGCAACCAGTAATCAAATTTCCTATTGAAGACACCCACAACTCTTCATTTCTTCGAATCAAGTGTGAATCAAATAAACTTGATTGTGAAGTAGGTATGTAGTAGATAGGTAGTACCCATGGTTGGTACCTAGGTACTGACAATGGCAAAGCCGTGTTCTTTGCGTAATAAACCTTTGTGTAATAATTTGTATCGTTTTTTACCATTGCAAAAAAAAAGTTTTTTTTCAGTTTTTTCTGGCAAATTGTAACAAAATTGCCTGTTTATTGCATTGGGAGGGTTTTTTCGTCTACTTTAAGCCGGTAATATCTTGGAAAAACTAAATTTTGAAGGTGGGAGCGAAGAATAACTGTAGAGTTTTCCTTAACGTAACGACCACTACGTAGAGCGTTTACCTCAAGGCCGTTCTTCATCTCCGGATCGTTTTATAAATAAGTAGAAGCGGCCTTTAGGCAGAAAAGGGCTCATCCTGAAGTAAAATTGTACAAGTGATTCCGGGGTGAGTCCTAAGCAGAGGGAGTGGGGTTTTAGTTGTATGCCCAAGCTGGTGAATTCAACACTATTGGGGCGAAACCTCCACTTAGCTCTTGAAGAGTTTCCCCACTCCCAACCAAAAAAAAAAAAAAAAAACTTTTTATCAATGAAAATAGGGTAGGTAAAGGTGAAAATGAAACATATTGAACCATTTGGTAGAATGAACAATAATTTTTAATCAAATAAAATGCACACATAGCATCAGTAAACTCATTCCGAATAGTTTTGTACAGAACACACATAAATAGGTATATAATTAATATGCACTATATACAAATTATATATATGGTGCCCAGCCATATTTCGAGCTGGAATCTTTTTGAAGCAGTTTATTCATCTGCACGATGGTTGATTCCGTTCATCATTCTCAACGCGAGTCGACTATAATTATAGTCTTGTACTTTCATCTATTATCCAGGATAAATTTTATGCCAATTTATTATCCTATGTTTATCTCTCCTTGAAAAAATTATATTTCTTTACTTCCTTCACGTATCAAAACTGTAGTGATGAATAGCACTGTTGAGTGTATTGAATTGCAGAAACGATAGGTGAAAATATCATACAGACTCTTGAGTAATGAAGAAATGCATTCCAAATCTATGTTTTTATTTATGAAGCACCATCTATGACGAGTGGGTTGTTCGACGAACAAAGTTGAATAGGTATTTTAAAAATAGTAACTTTTATTTTGTTTTCAAGAGCAACTACAGCTAAAATGCTGAGGATGGCAAAACAAGTTTTTCTGAACTACCTCGATTCGAACAAATAGAACACTCAAATTTCTCTAAAACGGGCTTTAAAATGTGTTTCTATTTGAGAAAAAATGTTTAAATAGGAAGGTACCACAAACCTCAAACAACTCTGAGAAAAGTTGAAGCCTGTTTTGTTTCCTGAAGATTACAATCACAAGTGATGCTTCAAATTCAGCAATTTGTTACATATTTATGTAAATTTTCTACAGAACTATAAATACGCGTTATTAAATTACAACATCATTGAGATATATGTATAATGTATGATATTTACAATCTGGGCAAACATGATGAAATGTCCTGTAGAACATGGAATAATTGGGTTCACAAATACAGGTAACAGAGGTCATCGAACTATTTTTTACATTCAAATAATCCATAAAGCTCATTTTGTCATAAAAATAGGTAAATACCTAATTATATTTCGTTCGGTCCGTTCTCGTTAATAAACTTCCACCACTCACTAGGTAAATGTTCCTTTCAAATATATCTACCATTCGGAGCCACATAGGATTGCACTAGGTAGGTACTAAATAAATTAACTAACGAAAAATGGTCATAATGACAAAATAAATCAACATCAAAGGATAATAAGAGGTAAACTAAAATTTAACGACATTATTGAAAACATTTTATGGCATTATTTGATTGCGAAGACATTTTATAATTGGTAGTAGGTACAGAATACGGTAGAGATTCAACTCTGATTTGAGGAAAAGCCGGAGAAGCTGGTAATACTAAATCCTGATATTATTGAGTCTTGATGGTACTAAACTTTTGTGATTTAACTTGTAATACTAGGCGAAGTGAGATTGGTCTATCATTCTTCTTCCTTCGATTCAAGGAAGTCGTTTGTGGGAGTTCTAGGGCCCTGTACAACAATGCCCCCCAAATCCCCGTTGAGCCCCCACGAAATGAGTACCTGTGTGTTTATACACACGTACTACTCACGTACTACCGACTATGCAGGTCGTCGACCGAGTTTTCAACAGTTCACAAAACTCGGACGCCAGAGTCTGCTCACTGAATCCCATGTCAGGCCCCAACAAGCAGTCACTTGCCCGGGCAATGCAGAAGGGCAACCCCAGGGTTGTAACTACAACCACCGCGAATCCTACCTCAACTGGGAGGCAGGCTGGGGGTGCTTGGACTTGTCTTTGGCCCAGTTGCTTGGAGCGACAGATGTGATTCTCTCCAGAAGCCATGACTGGTCACAGGCCCAGGATAGGGAGCTCTCCCAGCCAGGGCTCACCCCATCTCTACATCTTTCTTCACGTCTTTCAAGTGGTTGACAAGGTATGATATGTGAGACTTAACTACAAGATCCGTAAAGCGTGCTGAGCTGCATCAATTTGAATCACCAATCATAACTTCAGAATAGAGCAAGAAGAAACCTACTTTGAGCCAAAGCTAATCAATACAGAAGTCCCTCTTCTCGCCTCTCATAATTGATTTTCCAGAAATTGGAATGATTACTGCTACTTTAGCGGACGATACAGCAGTTCTGGAAGTTGGCACTGAGTCGGATCATCATAAGAACTATGGAACCAGACAATCAAATTGTAGTGGGAAAAAGAACTTGGACCGTGTGTTGTGGACCCCATTAAAACAGGCTCAGTGGTTGAAAGAGCAAATTAGCGGCATCACAATAAGACAACATTTATCGAGAGCTGAGGATCGATAGTTCCACTTTTCGCCTAAATCACAGTAAAACCGAGGCAACTAAACAAGGCTCAAAGTTTGCACACCCTCCCATATTTCAGAATCGAAGAAGACAGTGAGGCTGGAGCTACCAATTAAAAAATATAGCAGTTTCCCAGTTCTCTTGGATTCTGGACCTCGAAGTATTCTGTCAGCTTGTGACATTTCCAGCTGGAAATCCACGAGTTTTCTATTTGGCAATTCATTTGGAGGGAAAAAGTTTTGCCGCCCGATGAATTGAAGCATTTCGTTGCCAAGGTATCTGAGATGTGTAAAAAACCGCCCAGAAATTACATAGAAGATCGTAGGAGTAAGTAATTTAGTGTAAAAGCGGCTGTATGTCTCACATGCTATACGACCGCAAAAGGTTAATCCCAGCGACATGTACAGCAAGAGTGATTCGTCAGATTGATGTCTCAAGAGATGAAGGGGAAAAAAATATCGGTTGATATTGTTGGTACCGCAATCTCAGACAACCATCGGAAGAATGTGCTGTTAGGTCAGTTTATAATGAAAAATTATTCCATACAACATACTTGAAGAGACGGTTGGTATTATGTTGTTGAATTCGTAAATTCAGCTCCTAATCACCAACAAATTTTTTCCATACCTTATATTTGAAGAGACGGTGGGTATTATGTTGTTGAATTCGTGAATTCAGCTCCTAATCACCAAAAAATTGTCTGAGGGCATTGATTCAGAAAAGTATACTCTGTTATAGAAAATATATATTATTCTGGGGTCTGTGAATAGAAAGGAAAGTAGTGAGAGAAATAACCTGGAAATACGAGTATATTGAAAATAGCCTAAAACCATACAAATTTAAAACGCTCAAAAGGTGGATTAAGTATTGTACTCGCTTGTGTATTTGCTCCGAATTATGAATTCAGACGTTAGAATCCATCAGGAGGAAAATTGGAAAATTGGAAAAATTGAAAATGTATCTTCAAACGTGGAATTCGTTCGTAGCTGAGCGCTGTCAAGTACTTAAATGTGACTAAATTATAATTATGTTACTGTAAACTATCATAATGACTACGATGAACTATTCACTGTTTGATAGAACACATTGACCCAGTTCTTCACTACTTCTTCTGCGCTCCACTGAACTACAGGGTGAATTGAAAAAAAATAAATAAAATAAAATAAAATAATAAAATAAAATAAAATAATAATAATAAAAAATCAACTTCTAATTCTTGGTTTGTGACAACGTTTCTACCAATCTAGCGACTCCTACAGCTCCTCTGGTTTTTGACCGACTTACGTCGACGCTACTAATGAGGCCTAACTATTCCTCCTCCTGACATTTTCGAGTCTTTCGCAGGAAACTTTCACTAATCGATGGAACAATAAGGAGGCGCAGTAATTGGAAATTTCACAATTTTAACCTAAAACCGGTGGTCGTAAATTATGCAAAATAGAGACTACAAGCGCTTTGGCAGCTCTCGAGAGTTTAATTTTCAATAACAACCTAATTAAAGTTTACAGAGTTTATTGCATCAGTTAATGCTTAATTATAATACACACAATGTCAATAACTAGCCTCTATGATACATACTTGAAATGTACATACGTAAATTCTGTGAAAAATGAAGAGTGATGAAGGAAGGAGAATACACTTATAGCTTGTTAAACGTTATTTGAACTTCCAAACTTGGAAGAAAAAAAAAACCAGATTCAACTATAAATTGTATTAATCGCTTTGAGCAAATTCACTATTCTCCAAAATACAAAAGAAAAAAATCACGCACTCAATACTCAGAATTTTATATACCTAATCAACATTCATATTGCCGGAAGAGGGAGGTCGGTCGTAGTGGAATATTGTTTAAAATGACAGAGCGGTGAAGTGGGTTGAAGATGGAGCTCTGAGGGGTTACCATGGTATTTGGAGGGGTCACCATGGCCACTCGTGGTCGCTCGACGCAGTTACCATGGTCACTGGAGGCGAGGCCAGTACTGGACAGACATCTCGGGGCTTTGGCCAGGCACGGCTATCGGCACTGACACGCCAGGGGATATCAGACCTGTGGAAAAGATTAAACGTTTGTTTTAGACAATGTGGATTCAATTCACTCCAATAAAGTAGCGTCAAGTCGGGTAGTTTTGAACAAATTTCAACAATTCTACACGCTGTCAGCTCTCAGGACTACCTACTCCTAGATCATGTCAAAATAAGGAAGAACCTCAAACCCTCCAAAAACCTCTAAAACCCGAAAGAACCCTCTAATGCATCATAGCCCTCAAACCCTCAAAGACCTAAAAAAAAGTCTGCCAAGTGGGTGTAGCACATAGCTTCCTCGTATCCATAACCCGAGTGTATAGATGATATGATGCATAGTAGTGAATCGCTAAACATCAATCTTCGAGTACCTTCCAGTACCCCCATAGGGGACTCTACACGTCAACCCGTACAATCTCTGAATATTGTTGAAGAATGAAGAAATTATTACTGTAACAAGGAAATACACGTCTACACATGCGCACAAAATACTTTCAGCCCCGGGGGCAATGATTTTCATAGGGGACCATCTACACGCAAACCCGCACAATCCCAGAAAATTTCATCGATATCGGATGAGAAATGTAGAAGTTTTGGCTGTGGCAAGGATTTCATGACAGACAGACACGGAACCAAAATTGTTCAGAAAGGTCTGAAACGTAAAAAGCGAGTGGAACTTTTGATTTTGGAGAACATTTTTTTAAACCTTGAAAAGTGGAAACAAATCTTCCGCTACCTTGGTAGACCCGGAAGCAAAACAAACTCCCCTACACTTCACTGTGCGGCAGTTTTGGTTTATTATTTTCAATAATGAACCTTTGGAATCGACCAAGAAAAAATTTTTTTAACACCCCCTCAAAATTTGATGGTTTACGTTTCAAGGTACGTAAAATCCAAAAATCGAATAAAAATTTGGCCGTCCGTCCGCCGTCCGCCGTACGCGGCACTTTCCCCACTTAGCATTGACCGATTTTGATGAAATTTGGTATGTAGGCTCCATGTGGGGTCTGGTTTTGTGCCCCGAAGATTTTGGTTGATGTAGGTCACTTCTAAGGGTTCCAAAATAAATTTTGAAATTTTGAAAACGCCCTAACTCAAAAAATTTTGATATAAAGGTATTGTTTTTCCTTCAATTTAAGATTCTATAGAATTTTTTGAGACCACCCGGAGCTCTGTAGGATAAACCGTTCGCTCACTACGAGAATTTGAAGTTTGGACGTACGATAAATCAGAAACACGAGTGTGAATCGCAAAAGAGGTCTAATCTCCGTTCAAATTTCGGCTGACCGAAATGCGATCGATGTTTTTCTTCATGTTGGATGGTTGGTGGCTTTGCAGACGAGTTATCTATATAGAAAAATAAAAAATAATAAACCATTGTGTAATAATTTGCAGCTTTTACACTTTGTATAACTAAAGCAATTATATAATATAACTGAAAGCATTCCGTGGAGTTGTGTTATTTCATTTGATTCTAGAAGAGAACCTATCCGTGATTTCATTAAACCCCTTCGAAACGTGGATCCTTTAATTTGCAACACTTGAAGGTATTGCTGATTCGTAATAAATACACGGCAACGTTCGCGGTTTCTCAGCCATTTTCTTGGTAGTAATAATAATCTGTCGATGGTGAAAGTCTTCAAGTGTCTTTTATATTGTTATTCGGTTGTGAAAGTTGTCTACATAACAATAAACAGTTAGGTACATAGTCGGGGATAATCCTTGAAGAAGTGGCTGAGACAAGTACAAAAATCCCTTCCCAAATTCTGACTCCAAGAAATATTAATCAATAGTCAATTTAGACCTCTTTATCTTAATTTGGCACTGATCGATAAGTAAACGATACTCTAGGCGCAATTCAGTGAATTTTATTTATTTTGGATACATCTCAGAAAGTACCGAGAATTACGTAAGGGTAAAAAAACGCTGCAAATTATTACACAATGGTTTATTATTTTTTATTTTTCTATATAGATCACTCGTCTGCAGAGCCACCAACCATCCAACATGAAGAAAAACATCGATCGCATTTCGGTCAGCTAAAATTTGAACGGACATTAGGCCTCTTTTGCGATTCACATTCGTGTTTCTGATTTATCGTACGTCCAAACTTTAAATTCTCGTAGAGAGCGAACGGTTTGTCCTACAAAGCTCCGGGAGGTCTCAAAAAATGCTAAAACTTCTACAGAAAACTTCTACAGAATTGAAGGAAAAACAATACCTTTTGTGACGACCCTACATTTTATACGGGACAAACCAATTGGTTTGTTCCTGATTTGTTGGAGCTACGCCTTTAGAGATATCCGATTCATAGAGATATGAATTGATATCCTCTTCAGGCCGGCTGATTAATCTAATCACTGGTTTGAAGGAGTAGGGTCGTCACACCCTCCTCTGACTAATTATGAACAACAAGGTGAATTTCAATCTGAAATTCATCCTATATTATTACTAGAGTTCGGATTTAGCATATTTTGCATATCAGGTTTTTTCAATAGAAAGTGTCATACTTATCCGAATTAAGGTATTTGGAGATGTTTTGGACATTTAAAATTGAATTTAAAATTGCATATTCGTGCATATTTTGCTATTTTTTGCATATTATATGCATTTGCATATGTTACAGAGTTTTGCATATAAATTGTATATTTCTAAGAAATATCTGCGTACTACACTGAAGTACACTCTCCGGGTAGTTGACCGGGTTTTCCTTGACCGGAGATTTCCGTCCGTGTTAAACTAGCCTAAGAAAAACACTATTTTGAGACTTGGCTTATTCATTCCGTTGAAGGTATTTAACCCAAGTGGGATTACTTCAGGTCCATTCTGGCCCCAACTAAGTAGGTACTAACGAGCTCCTCTATTGTAACGAGCTCTGAGCCAGGTATGAGTATTGTACTCCTGGGGCGAAAAAGTGAGAGAGAAGCTGAATGCTGTACTAGCCCGCAATCCTGGATGGACCACAATTAAAACTTTAGCAGCTATATTAAAGGGGGAAGATACACCTACTGGAATTGACCTCAACGGACTCACTCCTGGAGAAATAGCCAAGTTAAAATTCCTTCCTGTTGTCAGCTGCGACGTTGAAAGATCCTTTTCCGCGCTGAAAATGACTCTATCAGACCTACGGAGGAATTTCACAGTCGAAAACCTCGAAAAAGTGTTGATAGTCCAGGGAAATTAATCTGTACCTACACCTACACATTTAAATTTTAATCATTGTAAATTTTATTTAATATTGTACTGTTTTATTTGCTGTCATTTTATAAAATATAGATGAATAATTAAGAGTTTGGGGTTACAATGCTCATTCCCGTATTAGAAATCCCAATAAAAACTTGAAAACAAAAAAAATTGGACCAAAATTTCAACTTGCATATTATTTTGAATATTTTTGCATGTTTTTGCATATTTTGATAACTTTTGTTGCATATTTCGGCTATTTTTTTGCATATCGATCCGAACTCTAATTATTACATGGTAGCAGAGCGTGGTTTGGTGGAAATGCACTGAATTTATTTCATCATTTCCCCTCCACTTTTTATTGGGTATTCCAGAAGGAATTACCCAAAGAGAATTCCAGAAGGAATCTCTATATTATTAAATTATATTAAATTCATTCCCTTATTATACTTCGCCAATCCGGCACTTAAATTCATTCATTTCGCCAATCCGGCAATTAAACTCATTCCCTTGTTAGGCTTTGCCAATCTGGCATTTTATTAATTTCAATTACGTTTTTCTTTTATATAAGCCTTTTCTAAGTTTGCCTTTTTAATCATTACACTTGAATGTTTCGCTGTTCGTATTCTTTATTTAGTTTGCTTTCTCCTCAGTTCCATTGATTTATTCTTTTATGTATAAATGGCCTATTCGTGGCATAAATGACCCACTCGTGGCATTCTTCTTCTTCTTCTTCTTTTTGAATAGTACCATTACGATGGAGGAATTCCCTTGAAGCTTCCAGATGTCCTTTCCTGGACTTCATACTATTTTTCAGTCCCTTTGACTTTTTTCAAACATACTTCTGTTTGAAACCCAGAAGTATGTTTTAGGGAGAGGAGTGTGACGACCCTACATTTTATACGGGACAAACCAATTGGTTTGTTCCCGATTTGTTGGAGCTACGCCTTTAGAGATATCCGATTCATAGAGATATGAATCGATATCCTCTTCAGGCCGGCTGATTAATCTAATCACTGGTTTGAAGGGGTAGGGTCGTCACACCCTCCTCTGACTAATTATGAACAACAAGGTGAATTTCAATCTGTAATTCATCCTATATTGTTACACTTTATATCAAAATATTCTGAGTTAGGGCGATTTCAAAATTGATTTTGGAACCCTTAGAAGTGACCTACCTCAACCAAAATCTTCGGGGCACAACTAGACCCCAGAAGGAGCCTACATACCAAATTTCATCAAAATCGGTCAATGCTAAATGGCAAAAGTGTCGCGTACGGCGGACGGACGGCCAAATTTTTATTCGATTTTTGGATTCTACGTACCTTGAAACGTAAACCATCAAATTTTTTTTAAAAATTTAAAAATGGGGCGTTAAAATTTTTTTTTTTTTGGTCGATTCCAAAGGTTCATTATTGAAAATAATAAACCAAAACTAGGATCTTATATGCAAGAGATTGGGAATTTGCCTTACATTAAAAAAAATTTTTTTCGAAAGAGGGTTCACTGATATGGAAGAAAACCATAGTGGTCTGCTCGAAAAAGCATCCAAAAAATTCAGAGAATTTAAGGAAGATGGAAGTTTTAAATGTAGTGGCAATTTTGGTGTATTATTTTCAATAATGAACCTTTCAATAATGAACCAATAATCGACCAAGAAACATTTTTTTTTAACACCCCCTCAAAATTTGCTGGTGTTCTGCTCGAAAAAGCATCCAAAAAATTCAGAGAATTTAAGGAAGATGGAAGTTTTAAATGTAGCGGCAATTTTGGTTTATTATTTTCAATAATAAACCTTTGGAATCGACCAAGAAATTTTTTTTTTTAACACCCCCTCAAAATTTGCTGGTTTACGTTTCAAAGTACGTAGAATCCAAAAATCGAATAAAAATTTGGCAGTCCGTCCGCCGTACGCGGCACTTTCCCCACTTAGCATTGACCGATTTTGATGAAATTTGGTATGTAGGCTCCATTTGAGGTCTAGTTGTGCCCCGAAGATTTTGGTTGATGTAGGTCACTTCTAAGGGTCAAAAAATAAATTTTGAAATTTTGAAAACGCCCTAACTCAAAAAAGTTTGATATAAAGGTATTGTTTTTCCATCAACTTAAGATTTTATAGAATTTTTAGAATTTTTTGAGACCACGCGGAGCTCTGTAGGACAAACCGTTCGCTCCCTATGAGAATTTAAGGGTTTTACGTACGATAAATCTGAAATACGAGTGTGAATCGCAAAAGAGGCCTAACCTCCGTTCAAATTGAAGCTGACCGAAATGCGATCGATGTTTTCTTCATGTTGGGTGGTTGGTGGCTTTGCAGACGAGTGATCAATATAGAAAAATAATAAAACATTGTGTAATAATTTGCAGCGTTTTTACATGGGGACAAATGATTTTTGTGTTTGAAATCCTTCGATCAAGTAAGACAGCCTGTGGACTCGTACCTGTCGACGTAACAGTATTAGAAGAGTACTGCGACTGGTAGGCTGGCGTTTGGTTAGGACTGCAAGGAGAATGCCGAGGTCCAGGGTAGGAGTGCAGGGCCAGAGGGTCGTAGTTCCTCGCCATGCAGTAGTCGGTCCGCTGTTGGAGACAAGCTGCAGGGCCGCCCGACGGACTCATCCCTCCGCTTCCGATCATCGTGAATCCAGACATGGTGCTGCTGAAACAAACAGAAACTATCAATCGAAATCCCTGCTTTGCGCATTCCATCTTGAAAGAGCTGATTTTGTCTGTTATACTCGTATATTTCTATTTCAGAACTTGCTGAAGGAAAAGTTCTTCTTGAGGGCAGCCGTTTGGAATCTCCGTCATGGTCACGTCAGAAGATGAATGTCTACCGAATATCAGTGTTGTGGAAGCTCAAACCCAAGAGCTCCACGTTCTTCAAGTATTTCAATAAATTTGGAAACCTTTATTCATCTCCACTCAATTCCTATACAGGGTGGAGCGTAAAATACAGATGGATAACAAAGTGAAAAAACAAAAAACAAAAAAAAAAAAAAAAAACACAAATTAATGAAAAATTACCAAACTTTCATTTTTTCCTATTTGTTGGTACTGGAAATTTAAATTTAAATAGTTTTGAATAGCGTATTTCACGTTATTATGAAGGATCCTCGGCCGCCTCATCTCGCTGAGGTGATTTGAACTGGTCAGCGCAGTCTCCAGATTTAGCCCCCTGGGATTGTTTTCTGAGGGAAACCTCAAATCCAAGGACCCTAGACGATCATGCCAGAATTCTAGAAACTCTAACGAACATCAAAAACAACATGGCAGAAATTCCCGTTGAAAAACCGGCTTCTTCAGTGTATGAACAGTGAGGATTGCCAGATTCGCAGTTCATAACCATATAAATTTAAATTTCTAATAAGGAAAAAAAATAAAAGTTTGGTAATTTTTTATTAATTTGAATGTTTCTCTATTTAGTAATCTATCTTTATTTCGTGCTCCACCCTGTAGTTTGCATGGCTGTCTATATCTACAAATTGGATGCTACCTATGTGCTATTCCCTTGGCCTAGAGTCTGAATTGGCAGTAGCATGTTCCTTTGTGTTTTTTTTTTCTCGATACTTTGTCAACAATAATAAGATTCTCACCAAGACATGATAAAAGTTTACATTTGTCTGATTGTTTTGTATAAGTACTAATTTTCCCGAAAGCTGGTGTTTAAATAATTGTTTCATTTAATACCATACAATTTAATCTTCAATAATTATGGTTGCATCTCCACCAGCATTTCAAAATGACGCTTGGTTGCTCACTGAGTAAAACGTCCTTCGAGTCCTGAAGCAGGTAATAAATTTACCAAAAGCTCGACAAAGGAGGAGTTGGTAATTCCAGTGTGCTTTGTTGGGTTGATCTACATACTTGATGAACAATAATAAGGTTCTGAATAACCTCCCTAATCCAGTATATAGTCATGGGTGGTCGTGGGGTTATACCAGTGATATGGGATATCCATAGAAGAAGGCCATTTTGGGGGTCATGATCCTGGACCACTGCTCTTGCAGCATTTATTAACAATTGATGGCCTTCATCCTGTTCTGATGCACGCTGAGCTATGGGAATCCCTGCAAGAATAGCTTCATCAAGCTGTTGGTGAGAGATCTCGTAGCTTTCATCTAGTTCTTCTGTTGTTCTTCGGAGTGTTTGTGTAGCATCTAGGCGTACCTGCTCCAATACATTTTGATAATGTGGCCTTGCTCGTACCCCTTCTACAGATTTAAGTGTTCTACCAACCATTTTGGAGGCAAGGCCTATTCATTTGGGCACCCGGTATGGTACAATAATAAGGTTCTGAATAACCTCCCTAATCCATCCTTTGAATTGTCAACGACTCTGGTTCACTGGACACAATTTCAGGACAGAGCAGTCCTTGTAGAGCATTCCGAAAATATAATTGTTTGAAGGACGCGAGGAGAGTTATCCAGGTGGCATCAAGTTTCCAAGAGCAACTGTTCAAAATCTTGCAAGAATCCAAGGCTGAGACGTAACCGAGGCAGCAGAGCAGGGTAGTACGAGGGGCAGTTTTTGAAGCGTAGCGCATCACAGGGCAGCTCAGCTCAAATATTCGCGACAAAGTTTTTGTGGAGGTGGAGCAGAAACTGTGTAGAGAAGTTCGCTCGAACAAAATTGTCGCATTTTGAGTACCTTTTGCCTTCTTTACTTCAAACTTCTCCCTATTTATTGCGCTATTTTCGTGACGCAGCAATGTGCTATCCCATTCTATGGGTGTTTCAGGTCTTGTTCTTGTTGTTTAGGTGAGTTACCTACTTGTTCTTGTCCTAATGATGGCATTTGTTTGTCTAGGCGGGCCAAAAACGTTCAGTTCGTACTTTTCGACCGACTTCAAAAAACATAAGTCTCTCAGTTTGATGTGCCATAGGACAAATGTTAAGGAAGCGTAGTTCTTCTTGATTCTCTGAACTTCGGTTAAACGCACGAATGAGTCACTATGTAGCTGACTATTTCCGTCTGTGGAAGTGTTGGCACCTTCAATGGTACCTGAGCAATAAGTACATCAATCTGCTGACTATGGCTAGCTTCTGGATTCATCATTACTCATTCGGAAGAACTGGTAGATAGTTGAAATTGAACTTACTCGTACCTGTAGGAGTCGTTCATGGTGATGGGAGTGGGGATGGCGGGATAGACTGCGTTAGACGTGAAATTTGATATTCTGGCAGGTGAGGATGGACCTTCCGAAGACACGCTAGTCTGATCGCCGCCGCGTCGTTGGTTTCGAAGTTTTTCTTCTCTCCGCCACTTGGCTCGTCTATTTGAGAACCAGACCTGTGAAGAAAGTCAACATTGTTATCACAAATAGGTTTTTTGTTATTGATAAGGTGACACCACCCATGAAGATACCCTACTGGAAATGATCCATATATAGATATTACCAGGCTTGCAAAATAGTTTAAAAAAAAGTTATTCTGAAATTAGCAAAATAATTAAGTTAGGTACAAGGCGCCTTAATTAAGGAAAATATTTTGCGGTCCAACAGTCATCTTGAAATTTACCTGTATCCGAGCTTCAGGGAGACCGATCTTTGCAGCTAGCCTTTCTCGAGCAAACACGTCAGGGTAGTGGGTCCTCTCGAACTCTGAAAGACAAACAAGGAATGAAAATCGAACTTCTACACTAACGTTTCACTCAGAGTATATACTAGACGGTATACCTAGACGGATCCAATTGAAATTGTTCTTTTCGTTCAAATAACGCTGTACAGAAGTGTCTAATGAAGGACACCAAAAGATTCACTGAAACTTCGGTATGGCTCGTTTAATAGGTCCGGCCACTGCTTTTACTCTGGTTGTGAAACCAAGGGATAATTCTGGAGCTGACCTATAAATTGTTATTTGTTAGAAAAAACTTGTCCGATATAATTATTTTATCATTTTCTAAAGTTGATGATGAGTTTCAGGTATCCTTATTGAACACACAGGTATTCTTATTGACGCCGCTTATTGTATCGCTGATTCGTGTCGCTATCTGCTTATAAAGGCAGAAAAGGCCCGGATCGGTTTGACATCTCTTTTCGCCCAAACAATGAACAAAAACGCTGCAAATTATTACACAACGGTTTATTATTTTTATATAGATCAATCGTCTGCAGTGCCACCAACCATACAACATGAAGAAAAACATCTATCGCATTTCGGTCAGCTTTAATTTGAACGGAGATTAGGCCTCTTTTGCGATTCACACTCGTGTTTCTGATTTATCGTAAGTCCAAACTTTAAATTCTCGTAGGGAGCAAACGGTTTGTCCTACAGAGCTCCGCGTGGTCTCAAAAAATTCTATAGAATTTTAAATTGAAGGAAAAACAATACCTTTATATCGAAATTTTTTGAGTTAGGGCGTTTTCAAAATTTCAAAATTGATTTTGGAACCCTTAGAAGTGACCTACATCAACCAAAATCTTCGGGGCACAACTGAACCCCAAGTGGAGCCTACAAACCAAATTTCATCAAAATCGGTCAATGCTAAGTGGCAAAAGTGCCGCGTACGGCGGACGGCGGACGGACGGCCAAATTTTTATTCGATTTTGGTTTATTATTTTCAATAATGAACCTTTGGAATCGACCAAGAAAAAAAATTTTTTAACACCCCCTCAAAATTTGATGGTTTACGTTTCAAGGTACGTAGAATCCAAAAATCGAATAAAAATTTGGCCGTCCGTCCGCCGTCCGCCGTACGCAGCACTTTTGCCACTTAGCATTGACCGATTTTGATGAAATTGGGTATGTAGGCTCCATTTGGGGTCTAGTTGTGCCCCGAAGATTTTGGTTGATTTAGGACACTTCTAAGGGTTCCAAAATCAATTTTGAAATTTTGAAAACGCCCTAACTCAAAAAATTTTGATATAAAGGTATTGTTTTTCCTTCAATTTAGGATTCTATAGAATTTTTAGAATTTTTTGAGACCACGCGGAGCCCTGTAGGACAAACCGTTCGCTCGCTACGAGAATTTAAGTGTTTTACGTACGATAAATCAGAAACACGAGTGTGAATCGCAAAAGAGGCCTAATCTCCTCTCAAATTATAGCTGACCGAAATACGATCGATGTTTTTCTTCAAGTTGGATGGTTGGTGGATTTGCAGACGAGTGATCTATAGAAAAATAATAAACCATTGTGTAATAATTTGCAGCGTTTTTGGATTCAACGTACCTTGAAACGTAAACCATCAAATTTTGAGGGGGTGTTAAAATTTTTTTTTCTTGGTCGATTCCAAAGGTTCATTGTTGAAAATAATAAACCAAAAAGCTATGATTTTTCTTCCAGTGCAAAATTAGACATCTGAAAAAGTACGACACCCTTCCAGAGATGGGCTATCTTGAAGTTGAACAACCCTAGATGCTCACTCGGTAAGTTGATGAAAGAGAGAGAAAGTGCAAATGTCGAACTTCCACTCAAAGAATGGTTTTGGTTTATTATTTTTAATAATGAACCTTTAGAATCGACCAAGAAAAATTTCTTTAACCCCCCTCAAAATTTGATAGTTTACGTTTCAAGGCCCGTAGAATCTGATAATCGAATAAAAATGTTGCCGTCCGTCCGCCGTAAGCCGCACTTTCCTTAGTCACAAGAGCTCTGCCGGACCAGCCGTTCGCTTCCTATAAGAATTCAAGGGTTGGACGTACGATAAATCAGAAACACGAGTGTGAATCGCAGAAGAGGCCTAATCTCCGTTGAAATTTTAGCTGACCAAAATTGTTCGTTGTTCGTTTCTTCAAGTTGTACTCAATTTTGCGTCCTTAGCAACCAGTAATCAAATTTCTTAATGAAGGCACCCTCAACTCTTTATTTCTTCGAATTGAGTCTGAAGTGTTAATTTCTTCAAAATAAAGTTGATTGTGAAACGAAAATTTGGTTGGTGGCAAAGCTGTGTTCTTTGAAAGCGAGTGGTCTACATAGAACAATAACAAACCGTTGAGTAATAATTTGCAGCGTTTTTGAATTGGATTATTTTGAATGGTTAAATGAGAAATGGATTGAACCCATTTATGTGGCAGTTCGGATATTGTAGCCGGATGTTGTTCACAGTAAGCGGCGTCTACGGCGTCTACTACATGTACGCATTGTATGCGTGTATGGTACGTTTGAATACTGATGTACTCGTAGCTACACGTAGCTGATTGAAGAAATCACAAGTTCCAAGCTCAGTGATTGTACTGTAAGACCGGTGGAAGTCGATTCGACTGTTGGACTTGAATATCATTAACCGGAGCAAATTTTCCTGTTACCGTTTTTTGTAACATCCAAGCGAATTGCCTTTGGAAGATTTATAGTTTTTATTATAGCATTTAAAAGTCAAATTCACCCTTTTACAAATCAAATTCACCCTTTTACAAATCAAATCCATCCTTTTACAAATCAAATTCACCCTTTTACAAATCAAATCCATCCTTTTACAAGTCAAATTCACCCTTTTACAAATCAAATTCACCCTTTTACAAATCAATTTCACCCTCTTCGAGTAATGCGGCGGTGGAAAATAAATAGGATTTGTGGCATTCCTTTTTCGTGAATATACCTACCCTAGTATTCCTTCTGTGTGTTGACGATAACCTTTGTCGACGTTTCTCAGTTGTGGAAGTGAATATTATTTTGGCTCAGTATCATAATGATTAGATATGAGTCAGTCAGAATCGTTCAGTAGCAGATGTAGCAAGGTTTGGTTTAACAAATTTTTGATTGCTTTGTTTTTCTAGACCTTTTTTTGTTGTTTTTTTTTCCTACCTGCTTTTTGTTGTTGGATATTTTTGATATTATAAATCATAATATTGATATATTATAATAATGTGTATTAAGTATGTATAAGAAACCCCTAATTTGTTGTATTCAGTTCCATTTCTTTGCCCTTCAACGCATTTCTCGCATTACTCAAAGAGGGTGAAATTGATTTGTAAAAGGGTGGATTTGATTTGTAAAAGGGTGGATGTGATTTGTAAGAGGGTGGATTTGATTTGTAAAAAGGTGGATTTGATTTGTAAAAAGGTGGATTTGATTTGTAAAAAGGTGGATTTGATTTGTAAGGGGTGAAATTGATTTGTAAAAGGGCGAATTTGACTTGTAAATGCTATATACGGCTCTACGGTCCTTGAAGAACCAGGGCCTTCTCAACAATTGATGACCATTCCTTGCGATCAACCGCCTTACTCCTCCATCATCTCAGACCATGGCTCTGAGGTCCTCCTCTACATCGTCAATCCAACGTAGTCGAGGTCGGCCCCCTGCTGGCATCCACTCCACATGACCGAGCCATCTGAGTCGACCCCGTTTGATGAATGCCACGATATCGGGTTGATCATACTCTTAATTCAGCATTTTGTCGAATTCGCCATTCTCCTGATTCGCTTACTGGGCCATGAATTTTTCTCGGTATTTCCCTTTCCCAACTGTTCAATACACGCTCATTGGCTTTTGTGAGGACCCACGACTCACTTGCGTAAGTATCCACTGGTCTAACAATGGTTTTGTAGACATTCAGTTTTGCTTTTCGAGAGAGCCGGCGGAAATTTAGAGACTTCTGAACAGACCAGAAGCATCTACTCCCTTCGGCTATTCTCGCTTTAATTTCAGTGGTGACGTCGTTATCTCTAGTCACAATGGCGCCTAAGTATTTGAACTGATCGCTGGATGGGAAGGTATGCTGTACGATGCTGAAATTTCTTCGTTGCGGAGCTGAATTTCTTGATGTTTTCATATAGACGGTCTTTTCTTCAATGTGCTTAGGCGTCGCTCTTCTGCCGCTTTCTCAAATTCTTGGAATGCTCCTGAGAGCGCAGGTATTGTTCTTCCTATAATGTCTACATCGTCCGCATCAGCAAGGTGTTGGGGCAGCCTATTGAATATGGAACCTCCTGGATTGGTTCGTATATGTCTCACTATACTTTCCATGGAGAAGTTGAACAAAGGTGGAAAATTTAAACATGATTTAAAATGAGCTTGAAACTGAATTTAAACTGAATATTTTTCGAAGCTGAATCACGTAGGGGGTGTAAATTTTTCAATTTGACTGACATTTTTCTAAATAGTGGCCAAAAATGTGGTTGTTTTTAGAGAAAAGTCACTCTTTTTCCACCCGTATGAGGCGATTTTTTTCAACGGCGCGCAAAAATGTAATATTCAAATTTTTCGTAAAAACAAATAAATAACCCTGAGGTTACTTTGACAAATTTTTAGATTTATCCAAAAATAATGGAGATAGGAAGAGGGATCCACTTTCTGAGAAACACTGTATAGCAAAGCTTTAGGTGATTGTGATGGCTCCTCATGATTTGAACTACGTATTTCGGTTGTAAAGATGAGTGCTGACCTTTCTCTAAGCTGTCAATTTGCTCGTTGGTGAAGGAAGTGCGATTCCGCTGGAGCTTCCTCTTGAGCCGCAGTCTCGCTTGATCCTCCTCAACGCCGACGCAGCTGCCGGGGTTGGAGTTGTCGCCGCCTGAAGTGCAGGTCTCGTCCGAAGGGACTCCGTCTAATTCAGCGACGACTGCAACATAAAAACGAATACGTCAGTGAGAGTTCGCACGTTTACTGAAGGCTTGTGACTGGTACCAGTCAAATTGAACCACATTGTTCTCTGGTACCAATCACGCTTCAAAACATAATTTTTAACATATTTTGAAAGAAAATAAAGCTATTGCAATAGACTCAACACAGTTAGCGTGGACTTTTTTGTGAACGTTTTCCACTGACATCCATTTTGGAACGTTCTACAACGATTCTTGAAGTTAAAAACACTGCAAATTATTACACAATGGTTTATTATTTTTCTATATAGATCACTCGTCTGCGAAGCCACCGGCGGACGGACGGCCAATTTTTTATTCGTTTTTTGGATTCTACGTACCTTGAAACGTAAACCATCAAATTTTGAGGGTGTTAAAAAAAATTTTTTCTTGGTCGATTCCAAAGGTTCATTATTGAAAATAATAAACCAAAACAAGTTAGCTGGCCAGGAATTTTGGACAATTCTAAGGGGTCCAAATTTCAAAAAATAGGCTTCAAAAAATGTGTTTTTAGGTTTCTTTGTGGATTAGGGTGTCCCTTATTTTACTATTTTTATTATTCTTCTTTTATTATACTTCTTACCCCCTCATTTTGTTCCATTGAGTACCTAAGTACCCCAAAAAAATTGGTCACCCTCGGACAACGCTAACACGTGCCGCATCACCACCTAAGTTGATAATATGAGAACTAGAGGTGTGTAAGACACGGTCATTTGGCGGATTCGAATCCCAAACGGTCACTCATTACAGAGACCAGGTATTTTGAATCCGTTCACTCACAAGACAAACAACCAACCGGTCAGAAGTCACAAAAGCGAGCGAGTCTGTAAACCGAACGAGTCGAAACGTTGGGATCCAGGTCGTGACTCGAAAAAACGCTGAGTCGAAAAACCGAACGAGTCGGAATAGGTTACAATGAGTAGGCGATTTGAATGAATCGAATGAGCTAAAAGACAAAAACAAATGAAAGATCGATTCGAATCTTATGAATCAGTCTTTGAGTGTGTTTTGTCTTTTTAGTCCTCAGTTCATTCGAACGTAATTCTTCACTTGGATGATGGAAGGTTTTGCTTAGAAAACCACTTCCATCTACTTCTTTCTGTTGATACTTTCTTGTCATTTTCACACATCAATGGTCCATGTACGAACATGCATGCATATAAATATACATTATAAATCCATATTGCGGGCAATTAATTTATTTTGTTGGCCTTCTGTCGTTGTTCTCGTAATTTAACCGGAAAACTCGATTGGTGGGTTGATGAACGAATGATCGTGTTCATTTTGATAACCCGTTCAGTTCTGACAAGGTCATTTTGAAGATAAGGTCTTTTCAATACGTTCACTCCTGACCGACACACCTCTAATGAGAACCACCGAAGAGCCAGCTTACTACGAAAACGCCAACATTTCTCCTGCGTTTCGTTCTTCTCCGATTGAGTCCAACCTTTAACACATTATTTTAGAAGGTCTGACGAAGCTCTAGTAAAAATTTGAACTCAATAGGATGGGGATAGCGGGCCGGAGAAATGTTTGAATCAACTGAAACTGAGGTTTCCTGGTGAAAAGCGGCCCTCGGGGCTAGAGCCGCGCGACCTATACATGCGCGACCATCATTCGACTGAAAATTATTTCTACGTCATTAAGAAAGTATAATGAAAAGTTAGAGAAAACTCTTCAACGAGTAAACCACAATGTAAATGTAGCTAAAGGCTAATATTAATTGGTCTTGAAAAATTATTGACTTGGGAGCTTCCTCAATAATTTATATAAATAATAAATAAATAATTTATATAAATAAATAATAAATAATTTATATAAATTATTGATTTATATAAATAATGAAACCTGTATTTGTTCGTTGTACACAAAACGCAGAGGTAAAAGGGAAAAACTGATTATTCAGTTTCCCATTTTTCGCCGGCAATTACCTATTGTTCGATTTTGATGATTCCAGCGGCAATATTTCAGTTTTTCAATTCCCTAGACTGCTGCACTAATGAATTTCGAAAATCCTTGAAAATTTCAAATTTAAGTACACATTTTAAAGTTTGAGCGCCGGTAATTTCGGAAAATAATGACCCCGAACGCTCAAAATGAGACCCCCTTCAGTTCTCATAGAGATCGAACGATTGGTCCTACAGAGTTCTGAGTGGTCTCATTCGATTCTAAAAATTCAATACTATTTTAAATTGAAGAAAAAAACAATACCATTACGTTGAAAGTTGACATCGACCAAAACCTTCGCGGCACAACTAGACCCTAAATACCGAATTTCGGTCCATGTTAACTAAAGCTGGCCATACACGTACCGGCAAGCCTGTCAGTTACGCCTGAACAGTCCGCAGGCGACAGGCATCCCGCTGGCCTGTCAGTTATAACTGAACCCGTTTTTTTTTTAAAGGGGTTATGTGTCATTTGTGAAACTTTCGGGAAAACGCAAAAAACTGTCCCAAGTCGTCAAAACAATCAAAACATACCATTTTTTGAAATATTCCAATACAGTTAAATACTCTACAATCCTCCAGAATGTTTCAATTTTTTTTCAGCAAGGAGAAGTGTATCAAATTGCAATTTGAAATGCTCTCACATACCCCCTTTTAAAAAAATCGATTTTTCAGGACTGAAATCATTTAAATAAACAGCTTTATTCATTGAATGAAACATATTTTGATGAAAATATGTACATAAAACATCATAACATAAAAGATGTATATGATCAGTTTATTCAAAATTAAAATCCAATGAACCAAAATCAAAATTTTCACTCGCGTTTTACGTTTCAGACCTTCCTGAACAATTTTGGTTCCGTGTCTATCTGTCTGTCTGTCACGAAATCCTTTCCACAGCCATAACTTCTACATCCGATTTTGATGAAATTTTCAGGGATTGTAAGGGTGGGGGTGTGGATGTCCCCTATGAAAATCATTACCCCCGGACTGAAAGTAGCCGCTGCACATGCGCAAACGTTAAATCCTTGCCACGGCCATAACTTCTATATTTCCCATCTGATTTGGATAAAATTTTCAGGAATTATGCGAGTTGTGATGATGATGGTCCCCTATGAAAATCATGGCCCCCAAATTGAAAGTATCTTATGCGCATGGGTAAACGTGAAATCCTTGTAACAGCCATAACTTCAACATTTTGCAACAATATTCAGATATTGTGCAGGTTGACGTGTAGATGGCTCACATAGCCCCTTTCAAAAGACATCGGAAATTTCAACCTATTTTGGTTTATTATTTTCAATAATGAACCTTTGGAATCGACCAAGAAAAAAAAAATTTAACAACCCCTCAAAATTTGATGGTTTACGTTTCAAGGTACGTAGAATCCAAAAATCGAAAAAAAATTTGGCCGTCCGTCCGCCGTACGCGGAAATTTGGTATGTAGGCTCAATTTGGGGTCTAGTTGTGCCCCGAAGATTTTGGTTGATGTAGGTTACGTCTAAGGGTTCCAAAATCAATTTAGAAATTTTGAAAACGCCCTAACTCAAAAAATTTTGATATAAAGGTATTGTTTTTCCTTCAATGATTCTATGGAATTTTTAGAATTTTTTGAGACCACCCGGAGCTCTGTAGGACAAACCGTTCGCTCGCTACAAGAATTTAAGGTTTGGACGTACGATAAATCAGAAACACGAGTGTGAATCGCTAAAGAGGCTTAATCTCCGTTCAAATTATAGATGACCGAAATACGATCGATGTTTTTCTTCATGTTGGATGGTTGGTGGCTTTACAGACGGGTGATCTATATAGAAAAATAAAAAATAATAAACCATTGTGTAATAATTTGCAGCGTTTTTTCTATGGGAAGCGTCAATGATACGAGGTTCCTTTTAATTGCAATCGACGCAACCAAGTATGGAGACCCAGAAAATAAAAAAAGGTGAAAATGGCCGAAAATGTCACATAGCCCCATTCAAAAAAAAAAAAAAAAAAAAAAAAAAGCTGCAAATTATTACACAATGGTTTATTATTTTTTATTATTATTGGTTTTTTCTATATAGATCACTCGTCTGCAAAGTCACCAACCATCCAACATGAAGAGAAACATCGATCGCATTTCGGTCAGCTTTAATTAGAACGGAGATTAGGCCTCTTTTGCGATTCACACTCGTGTTTCTGATTTATCGTACGTCCAAAATTTAAATTTTCATAGTGAGCGAACGGTTTGTCCTACAGAGCTCCGGGTGGTCTAAAAAAATTCTAAAAATTCTATAGAATCTTAAGTTGATGGAAAAACAATACCTTTATACCAAAATGTTTTGAGTTAAGGCGTTTTCAAAATTTCAAAATTCATTTTGGAACCCTTAGAAGTGACCTACATCAACCAAAATCTTTGCGGCACAACTAGACCCTAAATGGAGCCTACATACCAAATTTCATCAAAATCGGTCAATGCTAAGTGGCAAAAGTGCCGCGTACGGCGTACGGACTGCCAAATTTTTATTCAATTTTTGGATTCTACGTACCTTGAAACGTAAACCATCAATTTTGAGGGGATGTTAAAATTTTTTTTTCTAGGTCGATTCCATAGGTTTATTATTGAAAATAATAAACCAAAAGGTGAAAATGGCCGAAAATGTCACATAGCCCCATAGAAAAAAAAAACGGATTCAGCTGTACAGGCGGCCTGTTATCGAAAGAAATTTCAACAATCTTGCTGGATGACCTGGAGAAAGTTCAAGCAAGCTGGTACGTGAGTGGGGTGAGGCGCCTGGCGACTGGCTGCCTGAACTCTCTCCAGGTCATACGGCAAGATTGTTGAAATTTCTTTCGATGACAGGCCAGCAGGATGCCTGTCGCCTGCAGTCTGTTCAGGCGTAACTGACAGGCTTGCCTGTACATGTATGGCCAAAAGTAAAGTGCGTAGGGCGGACGGACGGCCAAATTTTTATTCAATTTCTGGATTCTACGTACCTTGAAAGGTAAACCAACAAATTTTGAGGGGGGTCAAACAATTTTCATTTCTTGGTCGATTCCGAAATTTCATTATTGAAAATAATAAAAAGTGTCAATTTGGGACAAGTGAAGCCTAGGGCAAAATTAGCGCTCCAGACGGAGGGGAGCTGAACTACCGTAGCAGGAAAACTACATCAATAACCTAAACTTCATTGCAGGTATGATGGCAGCCCTGCCAGTTCACGTGGTTAGATGTGAGAAAGGTTATTGTCATTCAGTGTTCATTAAGCTTGCTCATAGACCTTGGTTGTTTTTCACTTGTTGACCTGTGCCAGTCTCATTTCGTGAGGAAGTGCTCAACATTTTGTGGTAAGTCCTTCCATAATAGTTGCTTGAACTGTTCGATTGAAGTTCGATATTTACACGTGGGGATTGATAATTTGTGGCTTTCCACTTTCCCCAGTTTTGTAGAATCCACTTACCCCACAGGTAGGGAAAACTGGGGAAAGTGGAAAGCCACAAATTATCAATCCCCACGTGTAAATATCGCAACCAAACTTCTACATCAGTTCAAGCAACTATTATGGAAGGACTTACCACAAAATGTTGAGCACTTCCTCGCGAAATGAGATTGGCACAGGTCAACAAGTGAAAAACAACCAAGGTCTATGAGCAAGCTGAATGAACACTGAATGACAATACCCTTTCTCACATCTAACCACGTGAACTGGCAGGGCTGCCATCATAAGATTAATGCTGTCTGTTAAGATTAATCTCGTTATTTTGTAAGTTCTATTTTGCTCAAGCAACGTGATATTTTAACCTTCAGGTACACGCGTAGGCGGCACCCGTGCCACCTCGACCTTAGTTTTCGTATTTACGCGCGCATTCTTGATTCCCGGACGGCGGGATCTACTGCTATTTGTTAGTTACCATATTTATCCAGAGATCACGCTGGTTTCACCTTGCTGAGTCAAACGTCGCGCCAGTGTTATCAGTTGCAATCTGGCTAGTGCGCTTTTTTTCCAATAAAAGTTCTTGAATAAAAAAATTGATTAGCTTTTTTTACTTGCTCCCTCCTCCCTCCCTGGGAGCGCTAATGAAAATAGAACCCATCTGTACTGCGATAACGATAAATTGGTTGAGGAAACAATCATGTCGATTTCATTGGAAAAAGTTGGCTGTTTATGATTTTAGGTAGGTACCTATTTATTTGGTTTATGAGCATACAAACTATAAAATTATAGTAAGTTTGATTCACGTGGTTTACCTAGCATATTGACACAGCTGTTAACAACCTTTACAATAATGACTTTGGGCAGTTAAAACTTCATTTTCATGGGTGGCATGGGTGCCGCCACGCGGTGTGAATTGAAAAGCGAAATGGCGCGGGTACCGGAAGGTTAAATAAAGAAAACAATTTTCTGGTCTATTTTTCTTGCGCTATTTCAATGCCACTTGCCCCGATCATTTTTTCAGTTCAAGCACGGAATTGGGCCGGGTTTCCACTTACCCCGCACAGACTGGGGCAAGTGGAAACCCGACGGGAAATTTTAAAACTGATCTTGTGGAAGACTGATTGAAGTTATTGGATTTCTAATTCGGGCCGTCGATTTAGGATAGTTTGGAGAACAAATGATGAAAATTGGAGCAAAATTGGTGGAAAATTGATGATTTGGTGAAAGTTCAAAGTGGAGCTAATATAATCCTAGGCTCCACTTACCCCGGTGTACCTAACCAAAATCCAAACGTGTCTTGGGAAAACAGGTTGTGTAGAAACCTTACAGAATGTACGTTATTATACAACATGTTCAATGTTACACAAATCCGAGAGGTATTTTAGAGGCTCAGGTGTTTGGGGTCCAGTGAAAAGAGGACGAGTTGATGATTTGTAGGTGAGGAAGGAGGTGGAGGAGGCGAGGCGAGCTCTGCATTGTCGAGGCGATTGGTTCGGGTGGGTAGAAGATGTTTTGTAAAATTATTAATATTTGTGATATTTGAGGGAAAAGGGAAAGGAGATTCCATTAGAGTGGTGGTGCCACCTAGCGGGTGTGACGGGAGGGTGACGTGGGGGGAAGGCGTAGATAACACGGACGAGGGGCGGAGGGGAGGGGGACGGTTCCGGAGGCGTTCACCCAGAAACTTACGATAAGACGAGCCAAAGTGCCTTGAAGGGCGAGGGAGGGGCGGGGAGGTGGTTCGGGGAGGGGGAAAAGGAGAGGATGAGCGTGTTGTAGGAGTGGTGTATGAAGAGTAGAGGAGGGGTGCAGGTCGGACCATCTCAAAAACATACTCACCTTATAGCGTCGGATGAAGGTGTGTTGTAGCCGTGGAAGAGAGGAGGAGGGGGGTTCATTTGGATTGAGTAAGTCTTGAAGAGGAGGAGGGGGGGTATGCGGTCCCCTCTCATCTCCCTCTCATCTACAACTTATTGACAGCCCAATGGTTTTGAAAATTTGATAAAGGATATTTCAATGCTCAACTTTGTAAATAATCCCACCAAAAAATGTTCTAGAAAGACATTACAGTTTTACAGTGCAAATTACTTATAAACACAATTTCCTCCAAATATCTGAAAAACATGTAAATTAAGTTGCAATAACGTTGAATACTGCACTCAGTTTTGTCCATCGTTTCGAGGGTGCAGAATCCGAAAACTCAAATCTACTTCAAAACTTTGAGGAAACTCAATTTTGTATTTCATGGGAACATGATTTTAAAAACGCTGCAAATTATTACACAATGGTTTATTATTTTTCTATATAGATCACTCGTCTACAAAATCACCAACCATCCAACATGAAGAAAAACATCGATCGCTTTTCGGTCAGCTATAATTTGAACGGAGATTAGGCCTCTTTTGCGATTCACACTCGTGTTTCTGATTTATCGTACGTCCAAACTTTAAATTCTTGTAGTGAGCGAACGGTTTGTCCTACAGAGCCTACATACCAAATTTCATCAAAATCGGTCAATGCTAAGTGGCAAAAGTGCCGCCCGCGTACGGTGGACGGACGGCCAAATTTTTATTCGATTTTTGGATTCTACGTACCTTGAAACGTAAACCATCAAATTTTGAGGGGGTGTTAAAATTTTTTTCTTGGTCGATTCCAAAGGTTCATTAATGAAAATAATGAACCGAAATGCTGAAATTTCAATTAAGTTCCAAATATTATGTAGTTTTAAATAAAATTATTGAAAAAAATACACCTTTTTTTGGTTTATTATTTTCATTATTGAACCTTCATTAATTACCTTTCATTAATTTTAACACCCCCTCAAAATTTGATGGTTTACGTTTCAAGGTACGTAGAATCCAAAAATCGAATAAAAATTTGGCAGTCCGTCCGCCGTACGCGGCACTTTTGCCACTTAGCATTGACCGATTTTGATGAAATTTGGTATGTAGGCTCCATTTGGGGTCTAGTTGTGCCCCGAAGATTTTGGTTGATGTAGGTCAATTCTAAGGGTTCCAAAATTAATTTTGAAATTTTGAAAACGCCCTATCTCAAAGAATTTCGATATAAAGGTATTTTTTTCCTTCAATTTAAGATTCTATAGAATTTTTAGAATTTTTTGAGACCACAGCTCTGTAGGACAAACTGTTCGCTCACTACGAGAATTTAAAGTTTGGAAGTACGATAAATCAGAAACACGAGTGTGATGTGTGACGAGTGCTGACCGAAATGCGATCGATGTTTCTCTTCATGTTGGATGGTTGTTGGCTTTGCAGACGAGTGATCTATGTAGAAAAATAAAAAAATAATAAACCATTGTGTAATAATTTGCAGCGTTTTTCAAGGATCTCAAATAAGACCACGAGCGGGTTGCGCGCAATAAAAAAAAATTAAAAAAAATGGGGGTCTCATTTGAAAAACGCTGCAAATTATTACACAATGTTTTATTATTTTTCTATATAGATCACTCGTCTACAAAATCACCAACCATCCAATACAAAGAAAAGAAAAAAAAAAATCAAAAAAAAAAAAAAAAAAATCGAAAAAAATTAAAAAACGTTGCAAATTATTACACAATGGTTTATTATTTTTCTACATAGATCACTCGTCTACAAAATCACCAACCATCCAATATAAAAAAAAAAAAAAATCAAAAATCAAAAAAAAAAAAATCAAAAAAAAAATCAAAATCACCAACCATCGATCGCATTTCGGTCAGCTCTAATTTGAACGGAGATTAGGCCTCTTTTGCGATTCCCACTCGTGTTTTGATTTTTATATATATATATTTAAATTTAAACCCTTAAATTTTCGTAGGGAGCCAACGGTTTGTCCTACAGAACTCCGCGTGGTCTCAAAAAATTTTAAAAATTATATAGAATCCTAAATTGAAGGAAAAACAACACCTTTATATCGAATTTTTTTGAGTTAGGGCGTTTTCAAAATTTCAAATTTGATTTTGGAACCCTTAGAAGTGACCTACATGAACCAAAAGCTTCGGGGCACAACTAGACCCCAAATGGAGCCTACATACCAAATTTCATCAAAATCGGTCAATGCTAAGTGGCAAAAGTGCCGCGTACGGCGGACGGCGGACGGACGGTCAAATTTTTATTCGATTTTTGGATTCTACGTACCTTGAAACGTAAACCATCAAATTTTGAGGGGGTGTTAAAAATGTTTTTTTCTTGGTCGATTCCAAAGGTTCATTATTGAAAATAATGAACCAAAAACGAAGTTGGTGTGCGTTGCGCACGATTGCACTCCGTGGTCATATTTGATATCCTTGAAAAAAAAAAAAAAAAAAAATGATGAAAATTCCCACAAAAATTTTTTTTAAACAACTATTTTGACGATTTTAGCAGTGGTGGGAGGGGGGCGTTTTCGGGGACACCCTGTATAAACTCTATAAATTGTAATAAAACTCAATGAAACTATATAAATCGTATAAGAAAAAAACGAAAATTCGATTTGTTTTTCCATATAGTTAGACTGTGATAACCTCAATTTATATTTGAATATTTGGTAGAAATTAATACGAGCTTTTTGTTCTTTATGATTCCCATTACGTTTCGTAACTCTGATAATAGTTTTAACTGTTCAATAAACCTATCATAAATTGTAGTTGTGAATGACGATTTCCAACCAAAGAAGCTCAGCATCTTGGGAGAAATCATGTATAACACTATTCATTGAATTCTGTAAATAGCGAATAAAATTGTGTGAACTACAAATACCCCTTATTTGAGCTCTAAAACTAAACAAGTAAAACTAAACAGTTTCTGAAGTCCGCGATTTCGGTTCTTGTTAAGACGAGGGTTAGTAACATGAACGAGAGGTTTCAATAGAGCATGGAAACGCGTACATTGTCACCTCACGGGTACATAGGAGTCTGTGTTCTTTCAAGTTGGCCCCAACTTCAAATGTCCAATTTGAGTTTCGAACCGTATGAATTATGACGAGGGAAGAAAACGTGGGGCCGCTAACTGCTGTTAGTGAGTTGTCAGATGCGAGCGTGCGTTGAGAGCGAAGGGGGGCCCGGTGCCTTAAACCTCGTTATTTACACTCAAATGATTCTATTTCAATATGATGGACAAAAGGAGGGAAACCTTCCCTGCAACATACAGGTCTGAGGGGTGCAAGAACACCCTGTTCTGACACCATGGCGTCGACGGTATCATATAATTAGCACCCCTAACACATCTGCTTTTCAACCCCTAATAGGTACTTCTATACGTCTACCTCCCCCTTCCACGGTACCCCCTAACAGTCATATACTCATATATAATAACTTATATAATGTCAATGGACTCAGGGCGAGGGAAAGTCCCAAATGGAATGATTGATTTCTCTAGAGCCTCTTCAATACCTACCGCATTTCCCACATTTTGTTCCAACAGATCCGCACATCTGCAGTCAAAAAACAAAAAAAGGTGAAATTCCAATGCAGATTCCACCATTTTCGAGTAGATTCCATTTATTGCCTCAATTTTCACAGTTTCATAATAATTTCGACATTTTCACGTTTTAAAATGCAGGTAGGTACAGAAAGTGAGTACACCTCTACTGCCGTTTGAAGGAAGAACGACTCAACTCAAAATTTTCGAAATCCCAGAAATCAGCTTCGAAGTTTTTCTGGAAAACTCGCCATAAATTCACTCCAGATCACTCCCGTGACCCCATTTTGGTTTATTATTTTCAATAATGAACCTTTGGAATCGACCACGAAAAAAAAATTTTAACACCCCCTCAAAATTTAATGGTTTACGTTTCAAGGTACGTAGAATCCAAAAATCGAATAAAAATTTGGCCGTCCGTCCGCCGTCCGCCGTACGCGGCACTTTCCCCACTTAGCATTGACCGATTTTGATGGAATTTGGTATGTAGGCTCCATTTGGGGTCTAGTTGTGCGCCGAAGCTTTTGGTTGATGTAGGTCACTTCTAAGGGTTCCAAAATCAATTTTGAAATTTTGAAAACGCCCTAACTCAAAAAATTTTGATATAAAGGTATTATTTTTCCTTCAATTTTGGATTCTATAGAATTTTTAGAATTTTTTGAGACCACCCGGAGCTCTGTGGGACAATCCGTTCGCTCCCTACAAAAATTTGAGGGTTTATATTGAAATATATATATATAAATCAAAACACGAGTGTGAATCGCAAAAGAGGCCTAATCTCCGTTCAAATTAGAGCTGACCGAAATGCGATCGATGGTTGGTGATTTTGTTTTTTTTCTTGATTTTTTTTTTATTTTTTATTTATTTTTTTTTTTCATATTGGATGGTTGGTGATTTTGTAGACGAGTGATCTATATAGAAAAATAATAAACCATTGTGTAATAATTTGCAGCGTTTTTTTCAGACCTCGTATGTTGTTCAACTCAATCGACTGGTACAATTATTCCTCTTTACACACGTACCTTCAATCGATTCTTGTCATTTGAGTCAAATATCAACAACCATACGAGACGCGTCAACCCGATGTTAAAGCCAACAATGCGGAGGAAAAACAACTCAACGGCGTTTCCAGCGAGTTGAGTCTTTTTTTCTCCACAAATAAATAGCAAATCCAGCTAGTTTGGGTCTTTTAATCGAGGAGTTGAGATGTTTTTCCTAAAAAGCATGGAGTTGAGACGTTTTTGCTTAAAATTAGGCAATTTTCAAATTACACCCCTAACAATTTCAACCCCTTCCGGGGTGAATTTCGAAATTTTGACTCGTACATCGGAAAGGTGGGGGGGAAATTAGAGGGGATACGTAAAAACCCCATTTTCGACCATTTGAGTCGTTCTTCCTTCACATGGCAGTCTACATCAACTTGAATAATCAAAAATTCGATGATTGACAAAACTATTTTAAAAACAGTTTTAGCAAATTTTCGAAGAAAATGAAGCAATTTGCAATAGACTCAAGATTGTAAGAACGAAAAATATCGATTTTTTTCCCCCACTGTAATTCGTTGTGGAACATAAGCGGTTCTTGAAGTTTTCCCAATGCGAAAATTCCTATTGTTGCCCAAAACGTATTTGATAACAAACGAAAAAACGAATTCTTTAGCCAGGACTTCAAACAACTCCAAGGGTTCATAACTTTGAAAAAAAAAACGATCGAAAAACATGGTTATATGGTCGTATTTTGGCGATGTTTTTCGTGGAAATAACCGTCATAATCATAGTAGGTTATATTTAGTCGGTATATTCGGGACGAGAGTATCATCTCGAATAAGGGTACTCCATTGATACAAAAATTGTCCAAAAATGGCTGAAAATTGGTATTTGGGGGACCAGTGACGCGTACTTATAATCTCAATGATAGTAATGTGGGTGCTCTGTGAGTTGACGAGTAGAGCTTGAATATTTATTACGAACATCCTCAAAACTTATCCTGTCCATACAGTACTGTAGTATTATGAAAATTAAAAAAAAAATTAATTATTCACTGGAAAAAGAAGAAAACTTCTCATCAGCTATTTCCTTGTTGCTACTCTATGAATTCAGGCAGACGGGTGGAGTATTTTTGAGATTTTTAAGTAACAAAATAAAAAAAAGTGGGTGTGGCACATAGCTTCCTCGTATCCATAACCCGATTATATAGATGATCCGATGCATAGTAGTTAATCTCAAAACACCAATCTCCAAGTACCTTCCACTACCCTCATAGGGGACCATCTACACGCTAATCTGGACAATTCTAGAACATTTCATCAAATTCGGATGAAAAATGTAAATGTTATGGCTGTTACAAGGGAAACTAGGATCTTATATGCAAGCAATCGGGAATTTGCCTTACATTAAACAATTTTTTTTTCGAAAGAGGGCTCACTGATATGGAAAAAAACCGTAGTGTTCTGCTCGAAAAAGCATCCAAAAAATTCAGATAATTTAAGGAAGATGAAAGTTTTAAATGTAGCGGCAATTTTGGTTTATTATTTTCAATAGTGAACCTTTGGAATCGACCAAGAAATTTTTTTTTTTAACACCCCCTCAAAATTTGTTGGTTTACGTTTCAAGGTACGTAGAATCCAAAAATCGAATAAAAATTTGGCAGTCGCAAAAGAGGCCTAATCTCCGTTCTAAATATAGCTGACCGAAATGCGATCGATGTTTTTCTTCATGTTGGATGGTTGGTTGCTTTGCAGACGAGTGATCAATATAGAAAAATAATAAACCATTGTGTAATAATTTGCAGCGTTTTTCACTTCAATCAGTCCTTATGGAGTGCAGTACAAAGGCTGAAACTGACTGACAAATACAAGAAGACGTTAACTTCAAGCTACATGTATGGGAGTGTTCAGCTCTTGCTACTCCCACCACGGACGATGGATGGTTGTCAATAGCCTCCAGCTGCGAGGATTGTGCCCAGTATTATGACCATTATTAGGAGGATTATGACCATTTTGTGGGCGATTGGACGTTGAAAGATTATTGGAAGTGTATGGTGGACGGCGCAGGACAACCAACTGGTTGAAGGTTGGAGTTCGAAGCTCAAGGCGCGATTCCAAATAGCAAAACCAAACCTTGGTGACTTGATTAGTCTCCTTCGCAAGGAATCTCAGGCATCGGAGACGGCGATGATCCGAGAGTTCCACAACGTTCCAAACAAAAGACGCAGGACCAAATACCAACAGTTGGATGAGATGATTTCCGCAACATTACAACGACTTGATAATGATGAGGAGCACTTTGGAATCCGCAGTTGGGCACTTATGGTTCATCTCCGATATGAGTAAATTACATTTGCATGTTCCCAGCAGTGTACTCGTTGAATCAACTCGGATTCTATATTCATTATCATAGATAATGCAACTTGTAGTTTAGTTGTAGCTGTCTTTCCATGAAATCACGTATATTTATTGTGATTTTACTGTTAATTGACGTTTGCACTGCCTCATCGTGGATCCACAAATATAAACATTTATACGGATTTTTTTTCTCTTTATTGATGGCAATAGGTTCAACAGAAGTACCCATGTCGCCAGGTGTTTACAATATAAGGTGTTCAGGCAAGTAGGTGACGGGTCCTGGGCTGTCCAAGACTCAGAAATGTTCGCTTATCTGCCAAGGTCATGATTATTTTTAGTTTCATTATTTAGATTAGAGTGTCGACCGTGCTGTGCTTGTGTGTGTGCGCGCGTAAGTTAGCTCAACCTTTCTCCTGTCTTCCAAGGCGTCCGACGACGCGTCAAGTTATCAGATCGACTCCGACCCGAGTCATCAGGTAATTTCAGGTCTGATCTGACTATCTGCCCAACACTCAGTCTCTCTCCAGCCTACCAAGCATCACTTTCGATTGCCGGATCCGTCTCTACTTTCTCAGAATCAGCGACCGAATTGTCCTGATTTTAAGTGCGATCACTCGTATTATAGTGGCGCACTTTTCTGGTCACTCAAGTTTTTGTGCCAGAAGTGACATTCTGCTGGGAATTCCTCAACCACTTCGGAACGGTTCAGCAACCACGAAAACGCTGCAACCGTCGCGTTGGAAGCGGCCATTCACGATCGGGGCAGACCTCGGAGGACGCTGCACCCGTCGCGTCAGAGCACCATCGTTGAAGAGAGAGGAATTGGACTACTTCACAGGTCGGATCTCAGTACCTACCTAGATATTTGGATAGGTATCTATCTTTAATTCATTTTTTTCTTTGTCAACAAAATAGGTAGACATCTTGAATACCTTTGTAACTTTTGGTTTATTATTTCTAATAATAAGCCTATGTGATCGTATCGCAAAAAATTTTTATAACCCCCCCTCAAACTTTGTCACTTTACGTTTCAAGGTGCGTAGAATCCAAATTTGCAATGTCCGTCCGCCGTCCGCCGTCCGCCGTCCGCCGTTCGCCGTCCGGGCCATAAAAGGCCTTAGAATCGGTCTAAAAAACCCGATCTTTCGCACATAGACTCCATTTGGGGTCTAGTTGGTCCTAACGTCGAACTATTCCGATCGCTTAATTCGTATAGAAGTTATGGGCAAATAACCGGCCAAAAAAGAGGTTTTTGCTTAAATATGCGTGGGGTGACATTTTCCAAGTATTTTTCTTCATGTTGGATGGTTGGTGGCTTTATAGACGATTGTATAGAAAAATAATAAACCATTAAAAACCAATAAACCATAAAAATAATAAACTTACGATAAATCAGAAACACGAGTGTGAATCGCAAAAGAGGTCTAATCTCCGTGGCTTTATAGACGGTTATATAGAAAAATAATAAACCATTAAAATAATAATAATAAATAATAAAATAATAAACCATAAAAATAATAATCGTGCGATAAATCAGAAACACGAGTGTGAATCGCAAAAGAGGCCTAATCTCCGTTCAAATTAAAGCTGACCGAAATGCCATCGATGTTTCTCTTCATGTTGGATGGTCGGTGGCTTTATAGACGATTATATAGAAAAATAATAAACCATTGTGTAATAATTTGCAGCGTTTTTTATAGAAGTACAATTTCGTTTAATTTAACTTCGATTTTATTCTATCTAGTTTTCTCCTCCTTCCCGTATTTCGAACTCAATATTGTTTAGTTCTTTAATTTTAAAGTTCTGCACATTTCTTAACATAAGGTAATTAATATTGATTGCTTCAAAATATGTTCACACACCTGGTATGTATAAAAATTAATGCGTAACTTCTGTTATCAAAATGACGCCGCTATGACTTCCAAGAACTCCAGTAAATTGAGGTATCCTCGTCGATCCAAGTTCTTGAGTATATCTGCGAAGGATGCTTGAAGGTTTAGCAGAACTCTGTAGTTTCTCCTCTCTTCATCATATTTCTGGCAGTCCATGAATAAATGTTCTGCATCCTCCAGTACATCGCAGTGATCACAAAGTTGGCTAGAGGCGTAGCCGTATAAATTTAAGATTTTATTTATTTTCCCATGTCCCGTTCTAATTCGGATAAGAGTTGCCAATTTTTCCCGAGATAATTTCCATTTTATGAACCATGGGTTTGTTCTTATGCGTGGGCACACTCGGAAATGAAATTCGCCCACAGTTTCCGACCGGTGCTCATATACCATTTGTCGCGGAATCGCGTTTTTATTTCATTTTTCTAGTTAGTTGCCAACTACAAAACATTAATCATTTGGCAACAGGTGATAATTTCAAGACCTGTTGCGAATGGAAATAAATATTCATTCTTCTTGCTAGAAACTAGAAAAGTGCGTAATAATTTCTAATAGTTTAAACATTATAGATAGAATAGATAAATAGGGCCCAGCAATAGATAGTTCGTGGATAAAGTTTCCAAAAGTGATAGCAGAGCTTAGAACATTTCACAATGTTAAATTCACGGGAGTTTTCCTTCAAAAAATACGCGCATTGATAGATACCGTAAATGAGAGTATTAGTCTCGATTGCTTCACAGTCGCAGAAGCAAAACTGCTACTAGGGAAGATGGAAGCATCGATAGAATTCCTGAGTAGATCGGTAGAGTCTCCTCGGACATCGCGGAGTGCAAGAACACATCAGCCTGAACCTGAGGATGAAGATTTTATTAAGGTGCAGTATCATGCACACATGAAGGTGGTGGAGCTGAAACACTTCATCGAAGAGCATGCAGCCTCCACTGTTAGTAATGTTCAGCAGCCTCAGGTAATCAAAACTAGGTTACCGGAATTAGAAGTACCTAAATTTGATGGGGACTTCATAGTCAGTGGCCGATTCCGAGAGAAATCAGATTCGCAGCATACGATGAGTTTCCTTACCTATTCGGTGGGGGATGCTTCCCAACCAGAAGAAAAAAAATTGGAATGGAAAGAAAGTTCCAAACTACCTTATCGACTAGGAAAGACAATTTCGAACAAAATTGAAGAACAATTGGCACTAGACGTCATCGAACCAGTTACAGATTCCTCCACACAAGTTCCCAATCACCACTTACCCCATCACGCAATGATTACTCCTCAAAAAACAAATGCAATAAGGAAACAGACACATAAACATTTATACTCATCCCTTCAGAAACTTTCAATAATACCGACGTATTATTTGAGATTTATACAGAAGACGAGAAAACGCATGGAAATCAAAGAAAAATTGACTATTATCAAAGAAATGAAATATCCTAAATTATCAAGAAAAAACTATATGCAGATAACATTTATAAACAAAGAGAAACCAATTAAATTATTAACAAAATGGCAACAAATTGAGACTTGGAGAAATGGTCAAAATTATTTAGATGAGCTTTGGAAGAACTTGGCGAGCGTCCTGAGAAGAGCACAACGGGAACGAAGAGCAGAGAAAGAGGTACGGAGAGGAAGAACACGTAGGAACATTTGTATCCAATGGAAGACTAAGAAGAACCCTGATGTTTCATCACCTTGAGGCCCCCGCGGAGTGTCGCGGAATCGCGTTTTTATTTCATTTTTCTAGTTAGTTGCCAACTACAAAACATTAATCATTTGGCAACAGGTGATAATTTCAAGACCTGTTGCGAATGGAAATAAATATTCATTCTTCTTGCTAGAAACTAGAAAAGTGCGTAATAATTTCTAATAGTTTAAACATTATAGATAGAATAGAAATAGGGCCCAGATAGTTAGTGGAGAAAATTTCCACACCATTTGCCACTTACGAAGCATTTCGTTGTTGCAAATAATTTTCTTAAACACCCACTGATAAATGAAAACAAACTAAAGGCCTTTATACCCAAGAGCAATGTGCAGAAAGTTAGAATAATTCGTCATGTACCTGTATCTTTAGAGATTAACGAGATAGCGACTTTTGATGACCCTCTTCCGTTGACCTATACGGATTTATACATTTATTTGGATATCCCAAGCTGACTGAGTACGGAGAAAAGGCCCCAAACAAGTGCCCGCATATTTTGGTTACAACGTCGATCGAATCACAACGACGAAATCCTCGAAAAATGAGGCGTCTTTTCAAAAAGTCAAGTCCTTTTCTCGGCTTTCCAGCCGAACGGGCTCAGAACCGTTTCATTGTGGTGGCCACCTCGGATTCGAAACGTTGGCTGTGCGCGTTCCAATTTCAAAAACCTACTTCGCCCATGACAAAAAAAAAAAGAAAAAAACCATTCGCGGCGACAACCGCTCGATTATTGTCATTGTTCAGGTGAAGGATCATCGAGCCGTGCTTAACTCGCTCATAAGTACCGATGTAATGGTTCCGTTAAACAAAACCTTTGTACTTTTGTGTTCCTCACTTTTTCTTTATATTCCTAGTATTGTTCTACTGAAAAAAGTTGTACGACGGGAGTGGGGGGGACGACCTCCTGCCGGGTATTGTCGTACTAGGAAGTGGAGGAAGTTCTTGGCCAGCTGTGGCCTCGGGCCGCATGCGATTGGCTAATGACCGTCCACATCTCACGGTTCACTACGTCACCTTTTTTCCCCGACGATCCTATTCTTTCCCTCTCGGCCTCAACTATTGTGTGCTGCCCTTCTACGATATATTTTTTCTTCTCGCTCGCTCGATCGATACAAGGAAAAAAAGTTTGAAAGAAAATCCGAGACATTTTTAAAAAAACGTTTCGATGACTGAAAACCACGGAAAACTAACTTCTACAACTATTTATAATCATTCGTCTACAAGCGAGTTTCCGTCCAGTTTTCAGCGGAGTTTCTCTCCGTGTTTTAGTGAATTTACTCTCCAACTTAAGCGATATTGCTACAACGGAACATAACGGACATGAAGGTTTGGTGTATCGTGATATTTATGGACCTCTAAAACCGTCTGCCAAGTGGGTGTGGCACATAGCTTCCTCGTATCCATAACCCGATTATATAGATGATCCGATGCATAGTAGTTAATCTCAAAACACCAATCTCCAAGTACCTTCCACTACCCTCATAGGGGACCATCTACACGCTATTCTGGACAATCCTAGAATATTTCATTAAATTCTGATGAAAAATGTAAATATTATGGCTGTTACAAGGATTTCACGTTTGCGCTTGCGCAGAGGCTGCTGTGAATTTTAAGGCCTTGGTTTTCATTGGGCTACAACCTAATCCGCATAATCCCTGGAAAAGTCATCGAAATCGGGTAGAAAATGTGGAAGTTATGGCCATTACAAGGAAATTCACGTTTGCGCATGCGCAGCGGCTACTATCAGTCCTTGGGCTATAATTTTCGTGGGGGACCATCTACAACCTAATCCGCATAATCCCTGAAAATTTCATCGAAATCGGGTGAAAAACGCTGCATATTATTACACAATGGTTTATTATTTTTCTATATAGATCACTCGTCTACAAAATCACCAACCATCCAATATAAAGAAAAAAAAGAAAAAAAAAATTAAAAAAAAATCAAAGAAAAAAAAATCAAAATTACCAACCATCGATCACATTTCGGTCAGCTCTAATTTGAACGGAGATTAGGCCTCTTTTGCGATTCACACTCGTGTTTTGATTATATATATATATATATTATATATATATCTATAATATATAATATATATATATATATATATATATATATATATATATATATATATAATATATATATATCTATATATATAGTATATATTATATATTCTATATATATATATATCGCTCTCTATCTCGATCTCTCTCTCTCTTCTCTCTCTCTATCTCTCTATCTCTCTATCTCTCTCTATCTCTCTCTCTCTCTTCTCTCTCTCATATCTCTCTACTATCTCTCTCTCTCTCATCTCTTCTATATATATATATCTATATATATATCAATCTAAAC